>JAXIVJ010002245.1:50000-114511 GCA_036785665.1 Chirona hameri
CAGGCACAAACAGCTGATCGTCCTGCCTAGTACACCTACCGCGATCGGGCCGTTCACGATTGGCAGTAAACAGGTCTGCGAGTGATTCCGGCTGGCCGGTACTACGGATTTTCTGGAGCAGGCACAGGGTTTGATAGTGGGAGAGACAAGGAGCGTCAAGCCACCGAAGTGAATCACGCACACCCGATACGTGGTCATATTTACGTTTTCCCGAGATGACTCGAGCCGCAAAGTTAATAACCTTCTCGATGCGAAGGTGATTTTTGGCGGAGCCGTTGCCGTAAACAACCAGACAGTATCGGATGTGGAAGATCACGAGGGCGTTGACGATTTCCGGGAGGGTTTCGGGTGGAAGGTAATGTCTGAGGTGGGACAGGCCAGTCAGGATGCCGCAGCATTTACGTGAGACGGCAGTCACATGAGGGTCCCACGAGATATGCTGATCAAAGATAACTCCAAGGTTTTTTACTTGAGTAGTGGGGGTCAGGGAAGCACCGCGGAAGTTAACCGTAAAGGACGGAAGTGAGCGCAAATTTTGTCGGGTTCCGAGTGTGAGAAGCTCGAACTTGGTTACGTTAACTTTGAGGCCGTTGCTGTGAAAATAGCCGCCAAGAGAAGATAGAGCAGATTCCATGCGAGCGATAAGCGCTGGCAGGCAAGATTTGGGTTCTGAGACTAAGACCTGAGTGTCGTCAGCGTACTGCACTACGAATGCATCGGCTACATGGAGACTCAGGTCATTGGCAAACGCGCAAAAGAGGATAGGGCCGAGGGACGAACCTTGGAATACTCCCTGATTGATAGCTCGAGGGCAAGAAATTTGGAATTTTCCGTCTGAGCCGGTATAGCTAACACTCTGGGTATGACCATTTAAATAGTTTTGAAACCAAGTAGTATTAATGCCGAGAGTCTGGAGCTTGAAGAGAAGTTTGTCGTGGTCAATGACATCAAAACATTTACTTAAATCTATGAGACAAAGAAGTGAAATTTTGCCAGTGTCAAAAGCCAAAAATATTTCATCAGAAATGCAGGTGAGAGCCGTCTCAGTGGAATGCCGCGGGCGAAACCCGTGCTGGGTGGGTGAGAGTAGGTGGTTAGCGGATAGGTAGTAGTAGAGCTGACGTTGGACCGCCCGCTCAACTATTTTGGAAATAACCGGAAGTATAGAAATGGGACGGAAGTTTGAGGGGTCAGAGGGATCGCCCGACTTGTAAATCGGGTGGACGATTGAGTGTTTCCAGAGGACGGGGATGTCGGAGGTGGTGATGCAAAGGTTAATGATATGGAGCAGTACATGGCCAATGGTATTAAATGCAAGTTTCAAGACGCGAATGCAAATTCCATCATCGCCGCGTGCAGAAGAATTTCGCATACTGAACATGATATTATGCAGCGATTTAAGACTGATGGGGTGAGGTGAGAAGGCACACGTCCCCACTCTCGGTAAGCGAGTGGGGAGTGAGGGAGCCGGGCCGTAGCTTGCCAGTTCCGCCGCCACCCTGGGCCCCACTTCGACAAAAAAGTCGTTCAGGGTATCGGCGGAAGCAGATGGCAGCACCTGTGCGCTAGGCCTCTTACTCCCCACTATGTTTTTGGCACACTTCCAGACGCTCGCTCGTCCCTGCTCTTTAATTTGTTTGGTAATGTGCAGTTTCTTTTCTGCACGAAAGGCCGAACGTGCCAGACGGTTAGCGGAACGATATTCTACTGAGCCATGACCATGCACTCTCAAGGCCACAGAGCGACGCAGGAGAAGGAGCTTGGTCTCGTCGGATATAGGAGGAGCCGTGGGATTTCTTAGGGTAATGGATTTGATAGGCGCATAACACCGCATAGTTGGAGTAAAGTTGGCAAGGAATGCCGCCCAAGCATCGGTAACAGTCGGGGACGAGTACACGTCAGACCAGTCAGTGGCGAGCAGCTCAGTTTCAAAACAATGTAAGTTAAAACGCTTAAAAGACCGGCACTCTATGACACGCGGCCTAAAACGCGGACGAGGTAAAGACAGCAATGCACGAGTAAAATAATGAGGACTAAAATGGCAAAAACGGGTACCACTGCGAACAATGTCACGGTTTGAAATGATGACATCCAACAGAGAGGTCAGAGAGGAGGATGAATAGGTCGGAGCAGTAATGGCCTGACTGAGCGAGTACTTGTCAAGATATTCAAGTAAACATGTCTTGGAAGGAGACGCGGTCGACAACAAATCACAGTTTAAATCACCGGCGATAATGATAGGACAGTCAGGAAAATTTAAGAGTACATGCTGATACTGTTGTTCTAAAACATCAAAGTCGGCCTGGAGGGCTGCTGCAGTGTGTCGCGGAGGTCTATAAAGCGAGGCTACAATGACGCGGTTGTTATCCCATTTGAACAGGCTCCAAAGTGACTCAAGTCTTGAAGTAGCGTTCGCAGCCTCCGGAAGTTTGATAGGCTTACACTCATATATATCACGATAAACTATAGCCACGCCACCATAGCCTTTAGGAGGCCAGGGACGGTCAGCGCGCCTAATTGCATAGCCAGGAAAGTTCAAAAGTCGGTTTGGCGTACACGGTTTTAACCACGTTTCGGAAAGTGCGACAAAATCATAGTTGAAGCGATCCATTTCCGAAAACAGTTCCACGGTTTTTGGTTTAACAGACTGAATGTTCAAAGCACATATCTTGATGTCCCTGCACCCGGCGGTCGTACTCCAGCTTCCTTTGCGGCGTCTGGGGCCGCGCCTACGCTGGTAGGAGCGCCGGCCGCGGTGAGCGGGCCGAACCCGACCTGACCGAGGCGCCGTGGCACTGGCAGACAGGCCAAGGTCACCCACCCGCACCGCAGCAGCGGCACCGTCCCGGCCGGCCGCAGAATGCAGGGTACAGTGGGGCTGATCCAGGGTGGCCGTGACGTCACGATCAGGCGTTCCCAGGCGCTGGGAATCCCGCGCCGCGGGCGCAGCGGTGCCGGCCGTCCGGTCACCGCCACATTCCTGAGAGTGGCGGCCGGCGGCCAGTGGTTGATCAGCCGCAGCGACCTGGGACCGCGGCGACCGACCGAGGATCGGCATGACGTCAGAACCAATCAGACGCTGGGAGGTTCGAGCCGCGGGCGTAGCAGCACAGACAGCCCGGTCAAGGTCACGTGCCCTCGCAGTGACCAGGGACCAGGGCGGCCGACCCAGGGACGGCGTGACGCCACGATCAGGCGATTCCAGGCGGATGGATGTCTTCGGTCGGGGCATCCGACGAGACAGAGAGTCACGGTGGAGACGCACGTCCTGCAGATGGTGGTGTATTGCAGGGCTGGTTGAGGCGGTCGGCAGTAGTAGTGGAGCGCACCCATAAGGCTGACCAGCCGTCCGGGGAGCGAGGCGTTACGGCGATGCAGACGCGTTGCAGAACAGTCGATCCGGCACAGAGAGCAAGAGTGCCATCACATACCGCACCGCTGTCACAGTCACTGTAGACACACACAGTCCTCACGCTCGCTCGCTGTCGCCCACACTCACACGCTCACTTGCTCGCTCAGACGCTCACTCTCAGCCGGACTAGGCACGTGGGGCTCGGAGGGGAGAGAGAGCCACGCGGGAGCCGGCGCGTCCGCACGCGGGGACGCGCACAGCTGGACAGCTGGACTGTATACAGTTTGGAGGACGTGCGACGTCTGTTACGCTCGTGAGGGGCGCATCTTTTTTTCTGTGGGGGGGGGGGGGGGGGGGCTGCGGCCGCTGCCGTCAGAGCTGCACGAGCTCTCAGCTCACATAGTTGGCTGGCAATTCTGAGCCTTTCGAGTGAGGAGCCCCGATATTGGCGATTCGAAAAATGTGTTTGGCAGATCAGTAAGGCACGTGCAGTACGCATCCGACGATCAGCAAAGTTAAAGTTTTCATTTATGGGAGGTGAAATGATTATGAAAACCAGAGGCCTGTTCGGCATCGAATAATATTAGACTGTGCATGCGCAGTAATGCGCACTGAGCCTGGGCGGGCGGAGGCTAACTGGCGAATGACGTAAGAAACTATGACGTCATCTCCCGTCATGCTCCACAGAATGTCTAAGCTAAACATTTCTGGATGTGCCCGATTTCGGAATACAATTTCGACGATGTTGACGGCGGCGATAAAGTAAGCGGGCACATATCGCGGAAAGTGGTGGATTTTGAGAAGATGAAGATGAAGCAACTCACCTCATCGGCTGATGGTCACGGTCTTCGTTGACGTGATTCATGACAAGGTCATCATCGCTACTTTCTTGGTCTTCCATGAAAGCATTGTTGATTAAAGCAGATAATTGAGGAATCCCCTTCGCTTACCTTCCATCCCGATCACAATATATAAATCAATTATCATAAGCAATTCAAAGGCACGTATTACAGGCGTCACAACGGGATTACAAGATAGCTACAAGACAAAAAAAAAACAGAAATAAGGAAGCTTATAGAAAGGCTGCTGCAATTTTTTATAGGCCACTACATTGCAAATGCAATTGTCCTAAGAATATTCGGCCTATCTATGACGTCTTCAAAGTGTCATGACGTCACCGAAGGTGTGACGTCACTTAATCCAATACTATTATTAGATGCCGAACAGGCCTCGGATATCAGTTATACCTGTGTGCTATTACAGGGAGATAGAACGGAGATACAAGACCGGGTTTCAGGAAAAGATGCGTCAATTTTAATGGACCGGGATACGGGAACGTGATACGGGAACGTGATACGGGAACGTGATACGGGAACGTGATACGGGAACAGGATACAGGAACGGGACACGGGAACGGGATGCGAGAACAAGATACGGGAACGGGATATGTGATCGGTATACAGGAACGGAGTACGGGAAAGGGATACTGGAACGGAATACAGGAACGGGAACGATTCGGGAACAGGATACGGATACGGGATATGGGAACGAGATACGGGAACGGGACATGGGAATGGGATACGGGAACGAGATACGGGATACGAGATACGAGATACGGAATACGGAATACGGAATACGGAATAAGGAATACGAGAAGGGGATACATACACGAGATACAGGGAACAATACGTGATTGCGTTTCGCGCAATGCAGGCCATCTAGTAATTTATTAAATATATTTGATCTTACTTAAAGGGAAATATTCACTTTTTCCACAAAAATGGAGTTATTACTTGAAATCGATAGACGAGACCAAAATATATTGTAAATTTATCACATTTTGCATATAACAATTCCTACCGAGGGATATTTCAAGTCAATGTTGATAAGCGTTCCACGCTTATAATGACCAGTACTTGCAAGTACTTGGTAACGAATTTCGAATTCCGGGCTTGTCTCGTATTTTATATATATATATATATATATATATATATATATATATATATATATATATATATATATATATATATATATATATATATATATATATATATATATATATATATATATATATATATATATATATATATATACGCAAAATTGCAAGGCAAATATGTCTTGCACTCTGTCTATTGTGATTATGTGCCCTAATATCCTTAGCAATGAACACACATTGAATAATAAGGTAACCAAATTAGCAATTAGCCTGGGCACGCTACGACGGCCTAGTTGTGGTTGCGATCTTCAATTTGTGAAAATGGGTTCATTTGTTTTCAACATTGGGCGGTTTGTATAGTTTTGTCTCTGGCTGTATACATACTATGCTTTAGCTTATCATGAAAAATAATCATTAATTTTTTTAAAAAATCAAACAATTAAAACAACTGGCAATTCAATCGGAAGTTCACCTAGGCACGCAACGGCGACCTATTTAGTGTCGGTGATTTGTTTCAGGGACCAATCAGAGACTTTATCAAAATAAAAAATATTTCATTTTTAAATTGAAACTCGATCAATTTGATACCATACACGATGCGTAAGATAATGCAGAAAAGTAGATCAAAGGGTCAGACTGGTTATTGATTCAACTTTTTTTGGGAACGATTCAATCATGATTCATTTGGAATCTGAATGATTCATTCACCGTTCGATTCACGGATACAATTTTGAGAATTGATTCATTCTGATTCAAAGAATCAAAACAAATAATTTAATTGATTCACGTTTGATTCAACATTTGAATATATGAGGTGAATTATGTCAAATCAATAAAAATGTAAACATGCATATATATGATCATTAAAACATTGGTACAGCAATAGTATTTCAGTATAATTGAATGTAGCCACTGGGACTCCATGTATTTGGACAATTTACCAGTGTACTTGAATCGTTAAATCTTTTGATTCAATCAGCCTTGATTTTATGCGGGTTTTGATTCAATCACGATTCATGAATCAAAATATTTGGTGGTGAATCAATTATGTTCTGATTCAATGAATTTTGATTGAACGATTCCAATCGATTCAATCAGTGTCGAATCAATAACCAGTCTGCAAAAGGTGAATATTTCCAAAGGAACTGTCCCACCTTCCCAAAAGTTGCCAAATGTACGCCGCTTGTGGAGCACAATATGAAGTAATTGCTGCCGAACACGATTTTGACATTTGTTTCTCGCAAACAGTGCTCAATTTAATACAAAAGTTAAGTTTTAATATTTGGGTTGATGACGTCATATTGAGCTCTAGAGAGCTACACAGAAATCCTTTACGCTGCCAAAGTATGGGCACAATTATTTCGAAACAATTCTGGCGCTTTGAATACAAAACAAACCAACTACCAAACCATTGAAACGTAGCAAATATCTCCAAGCTTTACCTTAAAACAAGTCGACTGTCATTACTAGTTGGGTAAAGAGAGACGACGCTCTCGGTTTAGAGGCTCTATTCAAATACACATGGGCCTTATTTTTTACAGATGTCAAAATCAAACTCTAATATCTTTTTGATTAGATCATTGTGGCTTTTTAATTGCCACCATACTTCATTCAATGCCAAGCCATCAAAATGGCTATCTCAACTCAAATATAATGTTAAGGTGGGATAGTCCCTTTAAGCTCTCCGTCTCCCTGTTTGCGTCTCCGTCTCCGTCTCCGTCTCCGTCTCTGTCTCTCTCTCCCTCTCTCTCTCTTTCTCTCTCTCTCTCTCTCTCTCTCTCTCTCTCTCTCTCTCTCTCTCTCTCTCTCTCTCTCTCTCTCTCTCTCTCTCTCTCTCTCTCTCTCTCTCTCTCTCTCTCTCTCTCTCTCTCTCTCTCTCCCTCTCTCCCTCTCTCCCTCTTTCTGTCACTCCCTCTCTCCCTCTCTCTATCTTGCTCTCTCCCTGTCTGTCTCTTTGAATTATTTGAATACACACATGCATACTGATGAATTGCACACATCTTCCTTTGTTTTAGGTCGATGGTGTCAATAGTTGTACTCTTGTGTCCTGTGTCCCAACATCACATTTTTGTATTTTATTATTGTCGTTTTTCAGTGTTTTTCTTTGCTGAACTTCGCGTGTAAACTCGGGTATCATGTCGGCGATTTTATGAAGCACACAAAACAATCACTCCTATCATTTATTGCATCGCTGATCGCCCATTTCACCGCGTTACTGTTGTTTCGTATAGCAGATCACGGGATGTCTGTAGAGGTAGCAGTTGAAGTCGTACATCTCGCCGTTGGTCTTGAGGATGGCGCAGTCGTTGCCTGTGCCGTCCGCCGGTTTGCCGCCGTGCCACTTGGTGTAGGTGACCGGGGCGCCGGAGGGCCACAGGAAGGGACTGTCACCGTCCTGCCGTCGCAGACCCAGCCACGCGGTGGTGTCCTCGTCAATCGGGAGCAGCTGCCGATTGAAGGCAGGGTCCGGCGGGAATGCGGTCAGTGGCAGGCATTCAGGCAGGGTAAACACGGGGTTTGTGGAGGCCGAAATAAAAAAGTGTCAATTTGTAGAGGAAAAATGTGCAGCCGATTTCACTTTCTCGTACATTAATCCTAAAGTTACTGGGATATTTTCCATAACACGACCTACTAGGGGGCTATTTTTGACACTCCCTTGGATCTCCGAAACTATTGGGCCGATTTTAAACATTCAAACAGCATACGATAGCTCTGCAAAAAAAACGAGGACAATATGTTTATTGTCCCCGAATATATTTATTGACCCCGAAGTAAATTTTTATTGTTGACTTCGGGGTCACTGATGACGTCACAGGTCAGGTCAGACAAAATGTTTATCCGTGTCATGAAGGTCTTGGTGGATGCAATTCTCGCGCAAAATAACGATTTTAAACGCATAAGCAGTCAATAAATAGGCATGATTCGTGTGTCTGACACTTCTAAATACCATTCTAAGCATTTGGTGACCTTGGGTCAGGTCAATGTCATCCGAGATCATGAGGTCAAACTGCCAATTACAGTTATTAGGCGTTGTAATGCATGTTTATCGGTTCGTTTAGTATAGAACGCGAGATATGACCTTACAACATTGTTTATTTGTTTGTTCTATTATCTATAGAAATCGAAGTACAAGCCTAGAACGGAAATGCATAGGTTATGCATGGTAATGTCGTGAGAAGTGAACTATTTTGGTCTTTGAAAGGTCATTAGTCATTTTTTTTATATCGACTTGAAATTTGGTACACATATAAAGGAAATAGTTTTACCGTCAACATGAGGTTTTGAACTGAGATAGCAGTTTTGTATAGCCCGTGTTGGGAAACCCCTTCGTAAGCACCGCATTCTTTCGTAAGCACCGCATTCCTTCGCCAAAAAAAAAATATATATTCGGCTGGAGTCTTTTCAGTCAAGAAAACTTGCAGATCCCCTATCTGCAAGTTTTCTTGACTGAAAAGACTCCAGCCGAATATATTGATTTTTTGGCGAAGGAATGCGGTGCTTACGAAAGAATGCGGTGCTTACGATAGCCTGGGCAGAGGCTATACAATCAGCCATTCAGCTTGCAGCTGGAGTTGGGCGCCTTGTACTGTGCTAGCAAGCAAGCCAAGGTTGGCACTTCTCTAATACGAGTCTATCCTTACGCGACTACTTTCGAATCTGATTGGCTGAGCCATTTTTTTCATTCGCGTGGCGTGAGGACCTGACTAGTATGTATATAGTTTGGATACAATTAACAATTTACGACCTTCTGTCCTGAAACGCCGCGATGTATGGCCAGGCACGATGCTGTACCCTCTGGACATACCATGTACCCTCCGGATTCCACATGCGTATGCATTTTTTTTTTAACGCGTACACATGCGTTTATCAACATCTGCATTGTTTGGAAATCCGGCGATGCACGGGGTTGTCTGAAGTAACAGCGACGATGTGCCAGTGTTCCTTTCGGAGCGCCTGGCTGATTTAGGAAAATAATACGTAATGCGTTTTTAAAACGTTTACAAAACTTAATGCTTACGTTGTATGCTTTACGCCTTTAAATTTCATTATGCAGACATCGCCTTCACTTTACTCCAGAGCAAACTGGTAACTTTGCACTGTAAGTGGTAACTTTACACTGTCATTCCGTTCACTTACCACAGCCAGATCCTCGGCGGAGAAGATCTCTGGCAGAATATATGTCGGGTCGATCTGCTGGCACACCCTGATTGCCTCGTCGGCCGTGTGGTAGCCGAAGTCAATCGACTTCAGCGGCAGGAAGCAGCCGCCGCTCGGCGATGACACCCAGTTGGAGTTGGGGCAGACGCCTGCCAGCGCCGCCCTGGCGGCGACCAGGAGAACTACCACGCTGCTCAGACGGAACATGGTGAAACAATGCTGGCGCGAGGCGTTGTGGGCGAATTTAACCTGGCCGAGTCGAGATACAATCCGCCAGTGTGGCCGAATTCGCACGGTCCGGATGAGATATGGCTACGCGCATGTGGGACGGTCGCACGGGCAGCCTTGGAATTTGGGCTATTTTCTGGACTTTTTGGGTTCAAATAATTTTGCTCTCTTCATATTTGTTCAGGAAATTTCCTCTCTTTTCGCCTGATCTTGCTGACATTGTAGTTAAAATATAACTCAATTTTCCTCAGAAGGATTTATTATCTATTACAAATCAGGATTTTTTTTACTTTCCAAATAAAATAATTAAAACAAAAATGAAAATCTTAACTTGCCTGACAATATAATTTTACTCTCCACCTATGGATTTTTACTCTCCGGGACCAGGTGATGAAATGAAAAATCCAACACGGGTGATCCAATCGTGCGGTGATCCAAAAATCCAATCGTGCGGCACGGGTGTCTACGGGTGTCTGGTCTGCAGTCAGGATACCAGTCGTCGCAGTGGACGCATTTTGTGGCGTCGTGATCTCGGAATGTGGCCGTAGTCAGAAGGATACAGTGGCACTGACATTGTGATTAGTTGGCTCTTTGACCCGTGACCATGGGCGTCGCCACCACTAGGGACACTAGGGACATTGTCCCTAGTAATTTTCAAATCCTCAAAATCTACTAAGGATTGTCCCTAGTAAAATTCGAAACTGCCTTTGCTGGGGTCATGCTGGGGACACGGGACATGTTCCTAGTAACTTTCAGATAGATAACCTCAACATCATCCAAAGTTGAAGTACACATGTACTTGAATTTTTTTCCAAGTAACGTTGAGACCGAGGCGAGTGGCGACGCCCTTGAAAGCACATATTTGGCCGTACGTGGTCGCATAGGCGGATCCAGGGGGGGGGGGGGGGGCAAACGGGGCCATGACCCCCCCCCCAGACGGTCAAAGGGGGGGGGAAACTATGTTTTGCCCCCCCCCCCCCCCTCCCCCAAGACAAGTCTAATGCACGCTTAAAATGTATTTTTTGAGCGTTTTTGGGCATCCTAAAAAGAAAATTTCCAGATGTTGTTTTTGTAAGTGCAAAAAAGTAAACAAAAAACTCGACCAATGTCCGTATACTGAGCGATTCAGTTAACACTAGATAATATGGGATTCTGCTGAGCTCACATTAACATTACGCCTATGAGCGTTGCATGGAAAGAATTGAGTTATACATATTTCCGACCGCAACCCCCCCCCCCCCCCCCCCCCCCCCAGAGGTGAAAGTGGCCTCGGCCTTAAGGTATCAATGTGTCCCTAGTAGTTTTGAAACCGTGGCGACGCCCCTGCCCGTGACTGTGATACCACTGGTACTGAATTCCCTATCATGGCGCTCACAGGCAACGATAAGAGTATTCCTAAAATAGAATGATCTAAGTGAGTTTTTTTAGGGAGTTTGACGAGAAGTGTCGATGTCATGTAAAACAGCAAATGTCGGCGCATGGAGAAGGTAGCCACCCGGGGGTCCAAAGTCCATATGGCAGCACGGCGTACATTTTCCTACTAGGCCATAGGGTTCCATGTTAAAAAGCCATTTTACGGGCCCAAGGTTTTTAACCTGCAACCGATACGACAATAAAAAGTAGCTAGAAATGAAGCATGCACATTTTTCTTTCGATTTCCGGGTTCAAAAGTGTACGCCGTGAGGTTCGTTTTCGAGCTATTAAAGGGAAATAATGACCTTTTTCCACTAAAATGGAGTTAGCACTTGAAATCGCCAGACGAGATCAAAATATATTGTAAATTCATCACATTTTGCATGAAAACTTTCCTACCGAAAGATATTTCAAGTTAAAGTTGATAAGCGTTCCACACTTTTAACGACCGGTACTTGCACTATTTCTGACCTTTTGTCAAGTACTTTTGGTCCTCATCAAACTGCGGGCTTTTCCCGTATTGTTTTTTTACGCAATGGAGTGGAAAATATATTGTGCGTTCTGCTTGTTGTGATTATATGCCCGGCGATCTTCTAAAACTAACAGCGATTTGAAAAAGTGGCAATAAAATCGGAAGCTCATCGATGCACATCAACGCGGCATAGTTAGTGGTTGCGACCCTCAATGTTTGAAAATCGATTCATTTGTTTTCAACATTAGGAGTTGTGTAGAGTTTGTCTGTGGCTGTATATAACACTATGCTTTATTTTATCATGAAAAATTCTAATTTTTCCCAAAAAAACTAACGAACAATAACACAAAACTGGCAATTAAATCAGAAGCTCATCGATGCACATCGACGGCGACCTATTTAGCGTCGGCGATTTGTTTACAAAGTCATTGTCATGCTTCTCGGCGCACTTAACCATCTCGGCGCACTTGGCGAGTTGTTCCTGATTAGTATACCCAAGTCCCGTAGCAGGCTTTGTTAATGACGTCACTGGTGCCATTCTTGTGTAGCATTGCAAAATATATCTGATTTCGAGTTGAAAGCTAATTAAAGACTTATTCAAATTATTGTTTTTAAGTTTGAATTTTCTTCTTAATCATTATTAAAGGTATTTTATCACTGTATTTCATAGTAGTTGACACTTCAGAAACTTGTGACGTAATAATATTGTATCCAATATGCATTTCCCTCACCTTTTGCTATTGTGGCGCAGTGCCGAGTGCTTTGCGAATACTAGCTTGCCTGGGGTTCAATTCATTCCGCTCTTATTTTATTCGAGTTGGTATAGTTTGCATGTTGTTGTTATTCATGACTTAAACTGATAGTCAGTCATGCATCACGGATGCTTCACGGATTGCTTCACGGATCAGAGCGCTGCTCGAACGCACGCTAGTAGCGCTTTCGTTCTCCATGGCAACCAGGCGTGAGCCAATGAAAAGCCAGAACGTATTCCCTTTCTGGCTTTTGATTGGCTGACGCCTGGTTGCCATGGAGAACGAAAGCGCTACTAGCGGGTGCCCGAGCAGCGCTCAGTTTGATCGGAAATGTCACAAAGCCTCCACAAATGCCGCACTCGATGTTAACAATGGTAGGGAAGGACGAATTTGTCAATGACCTTCATGAAGTACACAAGGTACTTGTTTTGTATTTTTTCTAAACTTACAACTTTGAATTTGGGAATAATTTTATTTAATTCTTAAATTTAAATAAAATAATTTTAAAACCATAACGGTAGCCTAAGAAATTGTTGCTAACAAAATCAAAAGGTCATTATTTCCCTTTAAGCATCTCGTGAACCCATGCAGATCGAGCGATGGCCAAGCGCTGGTTCGAATCCCGCTGCAGACAACAATTTTTCAATTCGACGGAATGAGGAAACGACGTGAATACGGCTGTGACCTTTTTTAAATATTATATTATTGCTAATGATCTCATGATATCAACTAAATAATAAATGTATTATATATTCATTGATACATTTATTATTTAGTTATTATCATGCGAGAAGACCATTAGTAATGCAATAATATTAAATATAGGTATCGTACGTGATTAGGAATATCATATTTTAGGCAACATACTGTGGCAAAATATCCGATCTAGACATCAGTATTCTTGATTTGCACTATATGTATTATATATATATATATATATATATATATATATATATATATATATATATATATATATATATATATATATACACATACACATACACATACACATACACATACACATACACATACACATACACATACACATACACATACACATACACATACACATACACATACACATACACATACACATACACATACACATACACATACACATACACATACACATACACATACACATACACATACACATACACATACACATACACATACACATACACATACACATACACATACACATACACATACACATACACATACACATACACATACACATACACATACACATACACATACACATACACATACACATACACATACACATACACATACACATACACATACACATACACATACACATACACATACACATACACATACACATACACATACACATACACATACACATACACATACACATACACATACACATACACATACACATACACATACACATACACATACACATACACATACACATACACATACACATACACATACACATACACATACACATATACATATACATATACATATATATATATATATATATATATATATATATATATATATATATATATATATATATTGTTAATATATACATATATGGATGAAATTCAAGCATGCTTATGACTAGATCAGGATAAATACTACAGCAGAGCATATACAAATGTGATATTTAAAATCACTAGCGGATCCAGGGGAAGGGGGCATGGCGGCCACGCCCCTCCCCCCCAAAAAAAACCCTGAAATCGGAGCAAAATTAACCACCGTTCTGGATCTGCCAATGTTTAAAATCATGTGCAATGCCTTTATAATGAGATCAATCACATATATTTTATATCCCCCAGGCCCGAAACCACCGCTCTGGATCTGCCAATGTTTAAAATCATGTGCAATGCCTTTATAATGAGATAAATCACATATATTTTATATAACACATGTTTCACACCAAGGAAAATACACAACAGAATGTGAAAACAAACTGCACGACATCAACGCTTGTGCCGGGAAGCCCCAGATAGCCGACTACAGGAGCCCTCTTCTGCTACTGCTGAGCCGATTACTGCTCATCCTAAGATACATACCAAGTTAATCCCTTGTCAAGCATGCCAGGGACTGGACCAACGCCACGCTTAGCAACAATATAAATGCAGAAGGCCTCACATGCGCCAGTCACAGTACAACGGCAGCAGACCCGATCAGACTTGCACTATTCAACACACAGCAGTCGCCGCCGAGCTGTCCAGGCTCTGCCGCTTCAGCGCAATAGCCAGATGCAGCAAAAATATGACATAAACCAATAACTTGTATGTACAAAGTTCTGCAAATAGCCAATGAGTACATACCAAATTATCTTCAACACAGTGTCGCCAAATTCAGCCAGTTAGGTGTCAAGGATGTATATTACGAGCGAGGCCGAAGGCCGAGCGAAGTCTTACCAAACTTGCGGGGAAAACAATATTGAGCGGCCTGATATGAAATATGAAGAGAGCAAAATTATTTGGACCCAAAAAGTCCAGAAAATGGCACAAATTCCAAGGCTGTACACGATAATGACTGCTCACAGAACTGACAAATTTAATAATTCAATTATAAATACATTCCACTACCAAACCAGAAACTGGAACATAAAGCGAGACGCGGACCAATAAATACCCTGCTGGCGGTGACGAAGAATGCCACTGCACGGGAGTGAATGCAAAGGCTGTACAAATCTGTATTATTCTTGATTGAAACACGAACGCCATACTTGCCGCGAATGTCGTGCATCCATATTTGGTATATTATTCCAAATCTGGTAGTGACCTTCATTTGTTGGTATGTTTTCTAGCTTTTATAGTATATTTTTAGTATATACTAAAACTTTGGAGTACCCAGTGTTCTATTGCCCTGGTAGCCACCTATAGTTAATAAACAAGAAATGAGGAAAATCAAATAACGTTTGGTGCCATTTCATCAGAGAAGGTCAAGGTCCGACAAGTTAAAACAGTTATTTTTGTATTCAAAATGTTTGCCATATTGCAGCAATTTTTCGCTCAAGCGTGATAAAATTTCTGCTTCAATTTACACGTCGCGCTAAATAAAAACACGATAATTCCAAATGAACACCTGCAAGAAGAAATAGTTTGATAGATATTCCAGCTATTTTTGTTTAAAATCACTAGTGTGACTTAATGATAATCGGCAGGGACGTATCTTCTCCAGAAAAATGGGGGGGGGGGGCTGAGCTGGGAAAAATCGCTTAAAGTACCATCCAAATCTACAAAATACAGATTTCTCCGGATTTGACCCACATCCACGTCCAAGTTGGGTGGGTGGGGGGGGGGGGGGGGGGGGGGCGTGGCGGCGGCTGGGCTGAAGCATGGGTGGAGCTTTTCAGACAAAGTTTGTGGGCAAAATGTCATATAGGCTGGTTGTTTCCAATGTTTCAGGTGAAAAATGGCAATTTCAACGCCAGGTAACCTTCAAATCTGACAAAAGTTGGTGGGGCAAAACACAAAGTTGGTGGGGCAAAACACAAAGTTGGTGGGGCAGTGGGCCCACCATTTGAATAGGAAACTCCACCCGTGGGCTGAAGCCCCCCAAACTGAATAGGATCCTACACCCCTCCTAATAGGTACTAAAAAAAATGAAAACCATTTTCAAAATCCCAAGGTCATAAACTTACAGTAACGTGGACGTGGTGGCTGACATGTTCAGTGGAAAAATACCCACTCGCCAGTCGCCACAGATGCTGATATCGTTGTGTGAGTCTGATATGTACACGTTGAGTTGCCACGCTTTTGTGATAAGTCCAATATTTATATTATAATTATATATCGGGAGGGAGGGAGGGAGGGAGGGAGGGAGGGAGGGAGGGAGGGAGGGAGGGAGGGAGGGAGGGAGGGAGGGAGGGAGGGAGGGAGGGAGGGAGGGAGGGAGGGAGGGAGGGAGGGAGGGAGGGAGGGAGGGAGGGAGGGTTTGCCAACGACCTCAGCCTGCACGTGCCGGACGCTCATGTTACCCAGTACGCTGACGATACCCAAGTCCTTATATCCGACGTCAAACGCAACCTTCCTAGCATCATCCTTCGCATGGAGACTACACCGTTCTCCTTGTCATCGTAGTTCCATACACACGGACTTAAACTCAACGCTTCCAAAACTGAAATCCTTCTCCTTGGCACCCGACAGAACACCCGCGACCTCTCACCTGTCAGCGTGCGGGTCAGTGGCGAGACCATTCAGGAGAGCCCGTGTGTTAAAAACTTAGGTGTACTGTTTGACCGCCACCTTAGCTGGGACGCACATGTCGGTGACGTAGTACGTAAGTGTGTCGGCCTTCTGATCGGTCTCCTCCACCTGAGGCACTTCCTCCCGCAGCGCGTGATGTTGACTATTGTGCGCGGTCTGGTCATCTCGCGCTTGAGGTACTGCATCTCTGTTTATGGTAATGGTTCGGCTGCCAACGATACCAGGCTGATGCAAATCGTGAATTTTGCCACAAGAGTCGTTACTGGACTTAGAAAGTACGATCACGTGTCTCGCGCGCGGGGTGACCTAGACCTCCAAACGCCTCGTCAGATGTGTGATCTGCAAACGGTGATCGTCGCTCACAAAGCATGTTTTCTGAGTGAACCTGCGGATCTCGCCACATTATTCCGTACCTACGCCAACGCGCGGACCTGTGAGCGTGCTACGCGACAGGACCGGAACTTGCGCCCGCCTGCCATGAAAACGGCGGCTGGACAGCGCTAATTTGCTTACCGCGCGTCATCACTGCTGAACGCGCTGCCTGAGGACGTGATGGGGATGGAACCGGCAGCATTCAAGCGAGCCGCAAAGCCTCTCTTGTTGCAATAAGTGACTGTGATATGCGTGTGTACGTATGGCATGTGCGTGTGTGACTGTGTTTTCCCACCGTGACACTTTTGACTTTCCTACTGTTTAACTTCTTCGACCAAGGACACAGAATAGCCACGCTTTTATTGTGGAGTGTCTGCTATTGTCAATACATACATAGGTGATTTAAAACAAACTTTCCTTAGTAAAAGTTGCTTAGATTCTCTTCTACATCAGGAAATGTGTCAATTTTGCTCCGATTTCAGACGTTTTTTTTCGGGGGGGGGGGGGGGGGGCATGGCCGCCATGACCCCCCTGGATCCGCTAGTGTATATATTTATGACGATTATATGTTGCGCACAGACGTAGCATTTAATGTTTCACACATATTAGCGCAATTTCAGCTGTTCACGAATATATAAATATAGGTAGTAAATGTTCTGGTTTCTTTTAAACTAATTTTGCACTTAATCCGGCATTGGCTGGGGTCTCAGCCGAACGCCATTGGCTGGGGGGTTGGGGCGTTTTTCGCCCCCTGGTTATCTTCCGAACCAATAACCGCAGCGAGACGCGCAAGGCGGCAATCGAAATCTCTCAACGAGACGCATCCAACGCATGCACAACATGTTCAAAATAAGGTCACATGACCAGTGTCAGAAAAGTGGCCCGTTTCTCCATTTTTCTGAACTTGGAAGTTTTGTTCCGTGAATACTTTGACTGTAAATAATTATTTTTGTTTTGTCTGCAGTGCTGGCGAGTGGCGAACATCAACATAGACTGAGACTTGATTTTCCGAACAATGGCCGGAACGTGACAGTGATGCGACACAAATTGTCAACAATTTCGTAATGTGGAACTTCCAGATTACCAACATCCGAAATTTCTGCTGTGATTTAGGGAAGGAAAACTGTCACTTTTCCAAAAATTAACCCAAAAACTTTTTAAAACCTCCCAAAAAAGTGTTTGCGTATTCAGGTTACAACCCCACCACCGATACCACTAAAAACACGTTGTGCAAAAGACGGCAGTACTTTAGACTGAGACTTGAGCCCAGTTTCCCATATACCTACGCATACGCAACGATGCAAGGTACATTGTTAATATACGACCCGGGAGTCTCGGTCCCCGACTGACGCCAAGACCATATCTGTACAGGAAATACGACTAACGATTCATCAACTTTCCACATCATAATATATGCACATATTGGCATATATGAAAATAGGTTGTGTTGAAACGCGTATACAAAATTACGCAAAAAATACTGGTAGGTATACGCATTACAAAATTTGTTCCGCGATTTTAGATCGTGGAACCACTTTTCTGACACTGCACATGACTGGTCACAGTCAGGTCAAAGGTAAATGTGAGATATTTGAGTTTTTGGGCCATACTTTCCATCCAAAGCCTTAGATTGTGACTATTATGGCACAAAGTGCTCTCAAAGGTATACTACTTATCCTGCATAATCAAAAGTGAAATTGTAATCAAAGGTCAAGGTCAAGGTCAGGACACATAAGGTCACAGGTCTACGAAAGCTATGCGACACATGTATGGGTTATTTTACACGTATAATTCTATAGTAGCAGTCATTTTCACAATCTGACACCATATAAGGTCAAGGTCAGGTCAAATAAGGTCACAATTTGAAATTGGTAAATATAAATAAACAAGGCATGCGTCTAGATCAGTTGTCTCAGAAATACATTGCTGGCATTTATTTGTTTGTATCTGGTCATTACAAGCCGGAATACGCAATTTCAAAATATGACGTCATGAGTTACTAATAGTTAGGGAGCGATACGTCAGTCAAAAATAAAGATATTGCCTTTAAATTTAGTTTGGGTATTAAATGTGGTATATGTGGTACATGCTCAACATATCTTCCGTTTTTTTGTGAAAATATTTGAAAATGTAGATTTTGAGAGCATTTTTTTATAAATTTTTGGGAGTCAACCAGAATTTGCAAAAATCCGAGATAGCCAGTTTGTAGCCCTTGCAATTTGCTATCTTGTGACGTTTTTATATTGCATTTCGCTTTAAATATGGCATTTCTACGGCCTGGCAAAGTTTGACTGATTTTTGTGTTAAACTCGTGTGTAGTGACGGCACTATATTCGTTATATTTCGAACAATTTTCGATTTTTTTTCACAGCAGATGTATAATTGATGTAAGAGAAGGTACCTAAAGTTTCACGTCGATAGCGCTATTAGTTTCTGAGCTATTGCGAAAGTTCGTCAGAGGGGGGGGGGGGGGCGGAGGGGCGAAAAACGCCCCCCCCGCTAATGGCGGGTTAAAGGGATATTGCCACCTCGCGGGACAATATCGAGTTTTTGGTGTGTATCGGTAGATTAAGCGTGTCCGATTTCACCTGCAAAATTTTGTTCCCGAAACTCCCCCCATTAGATAAAAAAAAATACATTCGTACCGCACATGATTGGCACACATTCGTAAAATTGGAGTCGCCTCATTACTATTCAGAATCACTTCTTTGCGGACTATGATTTGCTTTTGAATATTGTAAACTCAACATCACCATTCCGTCAGTGCACTTTAAAATTAAAATGCGTATACAGTGAATTATATTTTCAACAACCTGCAGATACAGACCTCTTTCATAATAAACCATGAATAAAACAGCAAGAATTGCTATGGCTCGACTTTGGGGCCGTAGAAGACTCGTGTCCAATACCTTACCAGTAAAACGCCTTTTTGGGCGAGGACCGAGGGGGCGAGGTATGGCAAAGGCGTTTTACTGACCTAATCAATTTGTATGATCTCCTTTCTTGAACAAGCTTAAACGGAGTACGTCCTGATCACTGCATGCTTCAGCGTATAGATTAATGCTTAGATTAATAATGCCATTTTTGAATATCTACGAAAGTCATGTAACACATGTTTTATGAGTTAATTTCCACGTATAATTCGATAGTGATAGTCATTTTACCACCTGACTTCATTTACGTGAAGTAAATGTCAATTTCAGGTCAAGTTCAGGTCACCGAAGGTCAAAATTTTAAATTGTTAAATCTAAACAAAAAAGGCATGTTGCTAGACCAGTTTTGTTTCATAAATACAGTGGCGGCATTCATTTGTCTGTATCTAGTCCATACAAGCCAAAAAACGTAATTTCAAAATATGACGTCATAAGTTACCCATACTTTAGATGTCATAAGTCAGTCAAAAATGGAGATATCAGTTTGAAATTTGGCATGGTAGTTGCCTAGGTATGGTTCTCTGACATGTATTCCGTTTTTTTATATTTTAGTAAATTTTGATTTTGTGATAATTTCCCCCAAAACACATTTTTTTTGGGGGTCAAAAACTAAAAATTTCGAACATCCGAGATATCTAGTTTTTAGCCGTTGCAATTTGCTATCTTTTGGCGTTTTTCGATTGCATTTTGCTTCAAATGTGGCATTTGTACGGCTTCGCAAAGTTTAGCTGATTTTGGTGTAAAACTCGTGTGTAGTGACGTCACTCAATTCGCTATAACTCGAACAAATTTCGACATCTTTTCACTTGTGCATACAAGACGTAAACATGATTTATAGGAAGGTACCCGAAGTTTCACGTTAATAGCGCGATTAGTTTTCAGCTATTGCGAAAATTAATCAAGGCCCCTTGATTAATTTTCGTTAAGCCCCCCCCCCCCCCCCCCCCCCCCAGTCAATGGCGGGTTAAAGGATGGGGAGGCGGGTACACCGGCTGACATTTTACAATATATTGAGCGAACTACTTGTGGTAGCGCAATATGACTACCACTACACCGTTCCAAATTGAATGGAGAGGAGAATGACTAGGTGTTCATATATTTTTTTCTCGTGAAAAAATGCGAAAAAAATATAAACACCTAGAATCATTCTCCATTCAATTTGGAACGTTGTTGTTGTAGTCATATTGCGCTACCACAAGTAGTTCGCTCAATATATTGTAAAATGTCAGCTGGTGTACCCGCCTCCCCATCCTTTAAAGGGACTGCCCCACCTTTGTGAAAGTTGTCGAATCACACTTAATTATATGTCTACATGTCAGGCGAGGTCAGCTGAACATGTTCGTGAACTTTTTCCCCGAACAAAATTGCTTATCTTGGAAGATATTCAAATTTTAGTTTTAAGCGGAAAGTTGGGTTGGTGACGTCATTTTTTTTTAATAACAGGGAAATCCTTTGTGCTGCTAAATGTATGGCACAATTTTTTGTCGACATCTATTGCGCAGAAAAAGCGAATCATCCGGTGTCTAGATTGGCTTAGATTGCGAACCACCCGGGGATCGAGAAATGAAGACGAAAATATTCCACGGCTGACCTTAAAACAAGTCGACTATCATTTCCAGTTGGCTAAAGAGACGACGCTGTCGGTTTAGAGTCCCTATTCAAATACACATGGGCCTTATTTTTACAGATGTCAAAATAAAACTCTAATATCTTTTTGATTAAATCATTGTGGTTGTTTTAACTGCCACCATACTTAATTTCAATGCCAAGCCATCACAATGGCTATCTCATCTCAAATATACTGTTAAGGTGGGATAGTCCCTTTAAACGGGCGGCCGCGCGCCCGGCCGCCTTTTTGGTACCGGCAAGATGGCGTAAGCATTAGACAGCCCGGCCGGTAGGGGTCCACGGCGATTGCTTCCTTGTGTCCATTTATCAATAATTACGAGGGAGCGCGAAGCGCTCGCTCGTCCTTCGGTGGTGTAAGATAAAAATCTGAATAGGATCGGCCCGACCCGATCTGACCCCGACCCCGACCCCGACCCCGGCCCGGCCCGGCCCGGCCCGACCCGACCCGACCCGACCCGACCCGACCCGACCCGACCCGACCCGACCCGACCCGTGGCGACGCTTTTGAGAAGCTCATATCTTTGCAACCGCGCGTCCGATTGACGAGCGGGCTTCTGTGCTGAGCAGCCCCATCTTACCAAACAGACCACCTACCCTGTATGAGACCAGTGCCGGCGGACGTGGGTGACTACCACAGCGTGTGGCACGTGCCGCGTGAGGGGTGTTTAAGCCTGTTTTCTCGCAAAAAACTCATCAACGTCTGGGCAGATTGTGTGCAAATTTGGTGTGTGGTTAGGAACCCCTCAGCCGCCACTTTCACACAAGTCAGGGATGGGGTGCGTCTGCACGTGCGCATGTGCACACTCCTATTCTATATATCAGGAATGGCTGAGCCGATTGTGTTCAAATTTGGTGTGTGTGGTTAGGGACTTCTCAGCCGCCACTTTCCCACAAGCCATGGGTCACCAGAGTTGCCATGGGTGCACCTGCACCAGAGTTCGCCACGGGCAGGGCTGGCCTTATGGGCTATGGGCCGGGCCTGGGCCGAGTCTCAACTTTAAGGAAATCACCGGGCTCTGGGCGGGCCTGGGCTGATAATTTTGAAGTAATGCGCGCAAGCTAAGGTCATCTTAACAATATTTTAACCAGCAGTTCACTTACACAGCAACACACTGTTGCTGCGGCTGTGGCTTTTTTTTTTGGTTAGCATAGTTGGTTCATTGTTTCTCATTTATAGTATACAAGTAAATATGCCAGGATAATTATTGCAAATTTTGTGAAAATAATGATATGCTTAATCTGAACGGGAAGGACCGGGCCTGGGCCTCAATATTATGCATTTGACCGGGCCTGGTCCGGGCCTGGGCTTGTGCTCATGGGCCTGGGCCGGGCCGAGCCGGGGTTTGGTAGGCCCGTGGCAGACACTGCTCTGCACGTGCACACATTTTTTTTGTATCTCAGAAAGTACTTGCCCGATCGAGTTGAAATTAACCATATATTTCCTTGGCGCTCGCTCGTTCATCGCCAACTACGGCGCCTTTCTGGTTATACTATTGAGGTTCAAACAACGCATCGGCATAAGATAGAGGTAAAAAACAATAGCGATATCAACATGAAACTTCGGGTACTTTCTCCTACATCAATGGTAGGTCTTCTGTGCAAAAATAAAGCAATGTTGTAAGATTAGAAGTACTGTCGAAATTCATCCACGAGAGTTAACAAGTGATAATGGAATGGGATGCTGCTTTCAGCGTTGAATGTGGTTTAATGCTGATTTGATGGTCTTGCTTCTCTTCTGTTCATATTTGTTTTCTTTCTTGCCTTTTTTTGCTTGGTATCATTGCCCAATGTAGTAGTTTTGCATATAGAGGCGCTTCGATTTATTTTAATGGTGAAGGTAACTTATCATTAGTTCCAGATTATTTTTTCTTCACCGCCGTTGTTCGGCCATGGCTCCATTTTACACAACGTTTGCTCTGTTCCTGCTCACCGGATCCTTCGCCGAGTACCTGCCACCTCTGAAGGAAGTGCTGGACAACGCCGAGTTTCGGGAGGCGCTCATCAGTCTGGGCGGCTGCCGCTCCCATCTGTACGTCTGCGCCTACCGGCTGGCTCAGTGTGTGGAGCGTGCACGCGGCCCCGCTGACCCGCCCAGCGAGAACGTACTCAAAGAGACCGTCCAGCGCTGGGGAGACGCACAAGGCGACGAGCTCTGCGATAGATCCCTAGCCGAGTGCAAGCAGCAGTACTTCGCCTGCGACGCGACGGCGCCCGATCCGGAGAAAGTCGTGGAGGCGACCAACAAGAAGCACGTCAATGATCGCGGCAGGGAGCCGCTGTCGAAGAGGAAGCGGGAGCCGCTGACGGACGAGAACGGTGACCCGGTACGCGACCTGCTGAAGCACGCAGAAGTGGACCCGGCGTGGGATTTTGACCGCCAGATGCCGTACCGGCCGCAGAAGGTGAAGCCGGAGAGCGACCCCAGACTCATGGCATGGCATGGCAGAGAGTGGGTGAGACGACCCGTCACCTGGACCACCTATCTGGTGAATTGCCTACCAATTCTGGTGATTTGGCTCGTAGTGGTGCTTTTGAGGCGCAGCTTTCGCAGTTTTAATATTAGATTTCCGAGAAAAACGGTTAAATTTGGAGGCTATTAGAGGGATATGGTAATTTGAAGTTGTAGGAAGTTGTAAGCCTGTATAAGCATTGAACGTTACATTTAGCACGATATAATTTTGACCAATAATGTTATGTTGAAAGTAATTTTCCAAGCAGCTACAATGCCTTAGACAAGCATGACAAGCATGCCACATTATTGACAGTTGTACCTTTTGCACGTTGTTATAGTGAAGCTACAATGCATCTTCACTTATCTTCACTTCCTTTCAAAACACAAATTTGCAAGGAAAATGTTCAAAGTTATGCAGTGGACAGAATCGAGCTATGCAGTGGAATACAATGGCTTCCGCTCTTAATTTAGCGCCGCTCTTAATTTAGCGCAAGGTGTATGGAGAATCATTGCCCATGCTCCTTTCTTACATTTGTTTTTTTATGGATTCTGTTATTCGGTCAGCTATTTTGCGAGAATATATCTCAGGCGAACGAAGAAGGTACATAATGTGTTTTGCTGCGAGTGCAGGGCAAACATCCATTGTGCTGCTCATGTAACGTTATCAAACTACTGTGACCCTATGTCCAGCACGACCTAGGGAATGGAAAATATCTAGACACTGTTCAGATTGTCTTACGTTGAAATGTGTACTTCACGTAAAGCGATATAATTTGTGATGTTTTCAGGAGACACCTTTTGGAAAATTATAACATTTCCAAAATAAACTTGATATGAATGGGTATACTGAAATAGGTTTAGAGCCCATGTCTGCGTTTGGTCGAATATGTGAAAGCACAGTGTTCTGCAGACTGCAACACTGCACAGTGGGCGGATTGACCCTTCTAGCGCGACACGGCCCGAAAGCTGGCTTTGGCAGCCTGTAAGACAATGACAATGAGTATGTAGGTACTTTTTGGTGTGCTGATTTCAAATATGTTATCTGAAGCGAGATACGAAAGAAAAATAGAGGTGCAATAACCCAAAATTAATGGTCACAACTCAATTTTAAGCGTAAGCGTAAGCTAAATCCAACTGCTACATCCAATAATAATAGCGGACGGCTTACATTTCAAGCTAGTGTGCGAGTACCTATCATACTAACCTGGGAACTCTTGATTGAAAAACAAAATTTGAAGAAAAGAATTGAGGTTTTGCGCGGGTTGGAGAACCAATTTTTGCTTTTGGAACCAGCATGCAGGGTAAAAACAAGGAAATATGTCTGGAGCAAAAGGTGGTGTCAAAAGACATGTTGCCCCCCCCCATTTAACCCGCGACTTACTGGGGGGGGGGGTATTTTTGGCTCCCCCCTCTTCCGATATTTTCCAATAACTCCTAAACGAACACCAGTATCGTCACCAAACTTGCAACACCTTCTCTCACATCAATTCTACACATGTTGGCAAAATAACAAATATGAGGTTATGATAGGTCAACCGGGAATGACGTCAGAGTGACGTCATGTTCTTCGGTTTTTGTTGCAAAATAATGGTTTGCGGAAAACGCTGTCAAAGGTACGATATTTGAAATAAACTCAATCGTCTTAAATAAATTACTGAAAATAGACCGGGCTATCAAACTGCTATCTTGGATTTTTGAGTTTTTTTTAAATTCAAATTTTTTAGAAATCCATTTTTTTAACACAATTTTCAAAAACAAATCAGAATTATCCAAAAGCCGGATTATATGTGATCGAGACGTGTTCGGTGAATATATTTACCAAATTTGAAGTCGATATCTTCAAACATGACTGACTTATGATCTTTAACCCTCGCCCTACGGGAGCTTTTGTCACCTTCGCCCTACGGGGGGGGGGGGGGGGGCCTGACAGGCCCCCTGTTAACTTCCAAACCAAGCAACTTAGAGCAATGCGGTGAGTACCAGGATGTTGACTGTCATGAGAGGAATCTAACAGTATGCGATTTTTAGGTTTCAGGTCAACGGATGACCTTCCAGGTCAAGTGAATGACCTCGGATTTACCATGTCCAGAACAGCGATTTTGCTCTTCAGAAAACCTCCAAATTAGAAATTGATAAATGTAAATAAAAAGGCATGTTCCTAGAACAGTTTTGGCTCAGAGATACAGAAAATGTAATTATTTGTTCGTATCTTGTCAAAAAAAGTCAAAAAAAGTTATTTTGAAAAATGACGTCATCAGTTTCTTACACTTAGGGAGCCATCACTTAGTCAGAAATGAAGATATGGCTTTGAAATTTGGTATGAGTATTGTCCATACTCAGTTCTCTCACATATATTCAGGTTTTTCTAATATCTTTGAAAAATTTGATTTTGTGGGGATTTTCCCCAAAAATCCGTTTGATTTTATTTTAGGGGTCAAAAACCCAAATTTTTGCAAATATGGGATTTCCATTTGAAAGAAAATGCTATTTTGTATCTTTGGTGAATTGCGTTTGCAATTTGCTTTCAAACTCTATTTTCTACGATTTTTCATTTTTTTAAACAACATGACGTCATCAAAACGTCATTATTTCCAAAATGTCTCAACCAATTTCAAAGAAATTGTTACAGCCTACGTATAATTGCTGTAAACTCAGCTACTGAAATTTTTCAGCAAGATGCACCGCATGTGTAAAAAGTTATTCAAGAAAAACCTCAGGGGGGTGGGCCTGTCAGGCGAGGGTTAAATGACAGCAAATCGACCACCTCTCATAGCATTACTATGCATAAAAAACGCATTTACGTTTTTGCTTTTTACTACTATTTATATGGAACAAACAATGTTCTAAGGTCATTTTGTTTGCGTTCTAGACGAAAAACAAACCCATAAACATGTGTTACAACGCCTAATGACCGTAATCTGCAGTTTGACCTCGTGACCTCGGATGACCTTGACCTGACCCAAGGTCATAAACAGCTTAGAAAGGTACTTAGAAGTGTCAGACACACGAATCATACCGATTTATCGACTGCTTATGCGTTTAATATCGCAATTTTGCGCGACAATTCCATCCATCGAGACCTTTTGACACGGTCAAAAAATGTGTACTTGACCTGACCTGTGACGTCATCGGTGACCCCGAAGTCAACAATATTATGCTTACCTCGATATATTTCCAAGGGCTATCGAATGCCGTTTGCATTTTTACATTCGGTCCAGTAGTTCCGGAGATCCGAGGGGGGGGGGGGGCAAAAAATAGCCCCCCCAGTAAGTCGCGTTATGAAATATACCCCAGTAACTCACAGGTTAAGGCCAAAAGTGTGGCCATGGCCCCCATATCCCCCCCCCTCCCCTGCGGCCGCCAGTGTGTACAGTCTATATTAGACCCTTGTGTACTGAAAAAGAATACTGATTGATTTGCGCCGCGCAGCGGCGCGAAATTGTTTGCTTTATTTTGTTTTTGCCTGGATAACTAGGCCCTAAAAAATCGAAAGGTTCTATAATCTATATGCATCAGCCCAAGGGGCCCCTCGAGTTCGATACGTTGTTTCTTCTGGTATAAGGCACGTTGGTGCCCCTTCATAGCCCAAGGGACGGGAGTCATGAAGGAACATTTTTTTGTTGCATAATTTATCAATTTTAATTTAGCATCATTTCGCGATTTTTTCTTCAGCGACCAATGCTTGTGATTTCATGGCGGCACCAAACCATTGTTTTCCCTATTGGATTCAAGGAGGCACAGTTCCCCGGTGTCTCCACTCGCCCCACAGTGCCGCCTACCGTCACGATGGTGCCCCTGGCACACCGGCGCGGTGGTGCCCTTGGTTCACCGGCGCGGTGGTGTCCCTGGTACACTGGCGCGCTGGTGCCCTAGGTTCAAAGAACACTGAATGATTTGCGCCGCGTAACGGCGCGGATTTTTTTGCTTTATTTTGGTGGTGCACCCAAGGCGCGGTGGTGCCCCCACGGCGCGGTGGTACCCTTGGTTCAAAGAACACTGAATTATTTGCGCCGCGTAGCGGCGCAGTTTTTTTGCTTTATTTTGGTGCTGCTCCACGGTCCGGTGGTGCCCCCACAGTGTGGTGGTGCCCCCATGGCCCAAGGGGGGGGGGGGGTCATGACCCCCGTGACCCCCCCACCTGGATCCGCCACTGTCTCTTACTCCAAAGACACGCTGCCGAAATGTGCGGAGGGCGGGTCCGGCCGACGCGACCCGAAAGTCTACGTTTAAGTTAGGTTTTCGCCATGAAATAACACCCGCAATACAAAAACAAAGCCCAAGGCAATGTGGCATGGGAGTTCCGAACACAGTAGTATAGGTTTAATAGCATTTCCCGAAAATTTATTTTTGGACCCGTGTCGTGCTAGAACCAGGGGTAAAAAAAAGTTAAAATTTGCTACCAACCGAATTTGACGGAGCCCAATTTTGCTACACCTTTTATCGAACATTCTCATTCTCATCGAAGCTACATTTCTACACATTTCCATTTGTCGATTGCAAATGTTTATATCTGCTAATGCGAAAATTCGCTACACAAAACTGGCAAGCAGTTCAACGGGAGTGGCAACGTTATTTAACCGGTTCTTCTTTTGCGGCTAGACCAGGCGTATCGCTATACCTAAGTACCAATCTACCGACCTCGACACCAAGGTATCGTACCCTCATGGGATAAAACACTTGTTGATTTAATGTAAAAACAGGTTCACCATTTGCAATAGAACAGACGACTATATTTTTCCTTCCAACATCCATCCAGGTGACGTGTCCAATATATACGTGCAAACAAAAAGCTGATTTGCACAAATAAATAATGCAAGACGAATCTTAAACAAGACAAGTACTCAACAAGACAAAATAAATAGCACACGGGAGCAGAATTCAAGTTCTAAACACTGTGGATGTGGCACACTGGCACACCAAATAAAGTGCACACCACAACCGTTCATCGAATGACATTATACTAATTCCCATTGGGTACCTACTGTTGGCACTGCATCCGTACATCACTATACACTTCATATCACATATTCATATCACATATATACAGGGGCGCGGTGACACCTTCTACCAAGATGCCTTTTCATAACTTTTCCGATGTCCCTGTGACCTACGGTCAAAAAATTGTACTTCTGACACCGCTGCCGCACGTGCTCTAATAGCTTGTCAGCGCAGACAGGCTCCGGTCCATTCCAGCGCACACAAAGCTCTTTCGCTGCACTTGCGTGCGACAGTTGGCGGTTCTCGCCGAAGATGTCCTTCACCACACTGCACATGCTCTCCACAACACTCTCGGGAGCTGCCAGCATCCAAATCCGTGCCACCATGTCACTGTATGGCTGCAGGATCGCCTCACTCTGAGCCTGTTTTTGCAGCCTCACGTAGAGCTCGGGGTCTGTCAGCTCGTTCGGTAGCTCTCGAATGAATCTGTGAGCCGCTCTGATTTGTGGGAGGCCGACACCAAGCTCCTTTGGCAGGATCTTTTGCTCCTTAAGCGTTTGTACCGCTGTGGGAACAGAACCACTATTACAAAATGTGCTTTGACTTGTACTTAGATACTAGAATGATAGCAGTTGAGTAAGTATAAAATGCAACTTCCTAAATGGTGTGTTCTGCATCCGGATTCCATAACTCTCCAAAACATTTATTGATAATCCCACTGAAAAGCGGGTGTCTTTGAAACAGGTGAAAGTGTTTGATATATTTCCTAAACTGACCTCTAAATATTGGCAGTGCAAAAGCTTATGTCAGAAAATAAGTTTTGTATCCAAAAAATATATTTTGTTAAGACGAAGACCAGTTTGAATGGTCCTTGGACAAGCACTGACAATATTACTTCTAGGAAACCCAAAACGATTCAACATTTTACATGACACTCTGATTTGTTGGTATTCACGTCATAACGCTATCAGGATAAACACTAATAAATTAAGATCGCTTAAAAATAAGAATAAATGCGCCAAGAAATGAGAAGTAGCCAAAGACTAGCAAAAAGGAACGCATTTTTATATGTTTGCCTTTTGTTTCTTTAGCTGCTTTTGCAGTGATATATACTTCTTCGAATTGAATGGCCCCGGTAATTTGGGACTTGCCTACCTCGTGCAGCGTAGATCAGGCAATCAGAGTGCTCAACCGCCTGCAGCATTGTGAGAGACCCCAGCTTCCTCAGGTCGTGCATGTGCTCGTTGAGAGTCTCGTTCCACGACCCGACGCTGTCGCGGCTCGCGTGCTTGCCGTCCATGCGCTGCTCGATGCAGTCCTCCAACGCACCGAGGAAGTGCTGGATGTTGGCAACCTAACAAATAACATTAATGCCGTGACTTTACTTCTAAGACCAGATTGGTAAACAAAAGACACTTCCAATCAATTAATACAGTTTCAATTAATACATTAATATAATATACAATATTAACCCTCGCCTGGGTAGGGGGGGGGGGGGGGTAGGATGTCAAACCCTCCCTCGGTGTTTCTGGAATAACTCGCGTAGTTTCTGACCGATTTCAATGAAACTTTCAGTACCCTACTGTTGACAAAGTTGACACATAATCTGATAAAAAAATGAATTTCTAACTCACATGACCCGTGACCTATGACCTGTTTCTCAAGGTCATGTCAGGCGCAACTGGCGTCCCACAGATCGATGCTTGTCACTTATGCAGTTTCCGAGTGTTTGTTGTTCAAGAGCATATGCAAAGGTGTTTCCAGGTGACAGTTGTGGTTTCCACTGAGATTGTGACCTCGATTGACCTTTTCAGAGGTCAACTGAGGTCATTGACCTCCGATGACCTCAGATGACTTTTTGGGCTTCTGACGGTTTCTAGGACAATTTGTGACGCTGATTTCAAATTTGTGATCCATTTTAGATAATTATATGTTCCACTGGGGTCATGCGCATCCACAGGTCAACCGAGGTCACTGACCTCAGATGACCTGACATGACCTTTTTATAATTTTGCAGTTTTTAGGACATTTTGTGACGCCGATTACGAATTTGGCACCTATTAAGCATTATGATATGCTCATTCACGATTCTAGCTAGATAAAATTCAGTTTATACGCCTTTTCAAATTTGTATGACTTATGGGTCATTGACATGACCTCAGAGGTCACCTAATGACCCAATACCGTAACATGGGGTATCAGCGGCTTCCTCTCGTCACAAGCAACACGCTCGTCTTTGAATCGAAGCTCTATCTCAATTAGGGGCGAAACGCTAAGGGGGGGGGGGGGGGGGGTCGTACCAACCCCCTACCCGAACACGTAGTGATTTTGCCCTACCCGGGCGAGGGTTAATATAGTGGATCGACATTCAACATTTAGCGTGAATTAGCTATGTAGGTATAGCAAAAATAGCAATATAACATACATAAATAAGACAGCAACCACTTACGACGAAAATTTGATAGCAGCTTTCAGGGGCGTAGCTTCTCCAAAAAGCTGGGAGAGGGGGGGGGGGCTGAGCTGGGAAAATCGTTTTTTAAAGTACCATCAAAATCCACAAAAATACAGATTTCTCCCAGGATTTGACCCACTTCCTCGTCAAAGTGTGTGTGTGTGTGGGGGGGGGGGGGCTGAAGCCAAGTTGGGGGGGGGGGCTGAAGCTCCCTCAACTAAATAGGATCCTACACCCCTGGCAGCGTTTCATCACATATATCAGCATGTTCACCGGCAGAACATTTCCATGTCTTACCTCGTCTGCATAGTTGTCTCTGGTGCTCAGAGATGGCCACAAGACATTAGCAGGCTGCTCAAACGCCAAATCCTCGTCCAGGTCGATTGCGCAGGCCATGTCGCGCAGAGATCGCATCAGGCGAGCGAACGCATCTTTTCGATCCCACGGGAACGCCTGTGTGCTTTGCAGTTCCTTGCTGCAGCGTCCCAACTTTTCATAGATGTCGGCTAGCGCCGCCACTCGGTTCATGAACTGCGCCCCTGCACCAAAAGACGCTCTCAATCATCTAACCAACAAATTGAAATTTAGCACTAAGACCGTATTAAGGAAAAAATATTTAAGAAATACTACATAATTGTACTGCATTTTTGAATATTTGATGATGAGAAAATCACTTTCTTGCTTGTTGGACTTCTATGCATCGAGAAATCCTTAATTATTTTCACCCACGAGAAAACGACTATTTTTGTATTAACTATTATAGATGGCCATACCTTACATGCTACTCGCCAACTTATGTAGCAATAACAACATCAAATTATGAGTACAATTTGCAACAGCCATGTGGAAACGGATATACATGTGGGTGAATTTTGCCTCTTTGTGTTTCTTTTCAATATATCAGTTGCAGCATACTTCACATCCTACCTTGAAGAAGCTCCAGGTCGTCTGCAATGCAGCTGTCTGCATTCTTTGAGGCCGCATTCTTCTCCAGCAACTTTTTCATGGCTGTTGCGTTGTGGAGGAAGGTCTGGAAGGTGTTAGAGGCGTAGGCTGAAAACCTTGTTGCCGACCAGAGCTTGGGATGGAGAAGTCCTTGCTGCTGTTCCATCAGCTCTTCAAAGCCCTTTCCGTAGTGATGCCGCTTGGAAATGGCAGTCATCTTGTCTATGGTGTCCTGCACCCACTTGTGTTTCCCAGCTTTGACCCTGACGTCTTTTTCGGCAAGATTTAAGAGGTGAGCAGCATCCCATAGGGCTGGCACGCATGGCTGAGACTCAAGGGGATCGCCACTCTTCTCGTGTAGAAGCTGGACCACTTTCGCAGGGACACCGACAGCAAAATACTGTCCGTCCATGCACATACTGGACAATTGAGATGGCTTAGTGACGCCCACTCCTGCCAGGGATTCTACAATCTCCTTTGCCAGCGCATCTCCGGTACCATCACGCACCACCGGCGCTGCAATCACAAACGACTGCATTATCTGATCCGTCTGGGCTTCCACCACTGGGAACATGATGGCAGTGACGTCCACAGATCGCTTGTTCAGCGTCACCTTGTCAGCCATTAGTGACACACATGGGACAGAGCTGACATACTTCGTCAGTTTCTCCATGATGGTGGTGTACACCTGGTCCCCCAGTTTAATCATGTACCCCGTGGAATGATTCAAGTCCCCCATGCTCATGGGAGCGTTCCTGTTTTGAAGAACGATAAGGTCTTCGTATGTGGCGTGACTCAGATATTTTTTAAGGACAAAGTAGCCCGTCCTTAGCACTCGCTTTGATACATGGACGTTTCTGGTGAACCTGCCCTTCAGCATCAAGGCATTGGCCAGCGCGCTGGCAGTTTTTTCCAGGTGTTTCTTGGACCGAAAGTGACATCGCACAGCCGTTTTGAGGTTTCGGAACATCATGGGGATTTTTTCAGACTTAGAAAACGACGAGCCGAGGCTAAAGTCATACCTAAAAACTCCGAAAACCTTAGAGCCCTCGCGAACATGTACGCTGCTGAAAAACTTCGGCACACATGTTCGGCACAATGCAGCGCATTGCTTCCCGGCGCCCGTCCGAGATCGTTATCAGTCGCAACGTCCAAATGAGCAAGGCTTCTGCCGGACATGAACATCGCTGTTTTTAACTGATCTTCAAAATCCGCAACATTTTCCTTGTCATGTTTTGACGTGGAACGTTCTTGGGTCAGTCTAACAACATCAGACAAACCCCTTTTGACGCTTTGCAGCTCATGAAGTACCTCATCCAGCTTGTTTTTCATCGCACAAACATCTTCACGCAAATCCATGGAAGGCTCACGCTGGGATAGGTTAAGACCATTGTCAGAAGTAACTTCAGATCCTCTATCCCCGTTATCGTTGCGAACCGTCTCAGTGCTAATCGCCGGTCCACTGTCGGTCATATCAACATCATCACATGTCGGGTGCACGCCTGCAGGCAAATGTTCAGGGGCTACTTTGTTACGCCCAGTTGGGAAAGGCTGCTGCGCCGACTCGGCAGGCACAGGAGCATCTCCAGTACTTGGATGCTCTTCCATGCGTGATGACTGGTGTCTCGCCAGCATCTGAGGAAACGAAAAAGGCAAATGTATAGGTGAAGGTTTCGTGAATAGTGGAACTGAGTAATTGGATCATGGGAATCGCCAGGATTTTTAGGTTCAGGTGGCAAAGTTGTCTGAAGGAAATCAACCCATCCCTACATTAATTTTCTCCTCGAATTTGGGCTACTTCATTTCACCTTCAGAAAAATTAACATAAAAATGGCAACAGGTAGAGAAGATGCAGCAGAACATGCTTGGTTCCTGTTTGGCGATTCGAGGACCTATTGTACTAAAAAAACGCAGTTTCCTGGAATTATGTCCTGCTCTGCGGCAAGGAAAGCAAATTGTATTAAACGTCGAATTCTGCGCCTATATTGATTGCCTTCCACTATCTAAATATATTTTCTCCTCCATTTCACCTTCCTTCCACCCATCCGTCTCGGCAAAGGCTTTCCCCTGCGTCGCCGCCGTCAAGGTCGTCGGTTGCGGCGGCGACCGACGGACCCGGCTCGACGCAGGGACGTAGCTAGGGGGGGGGGGGGGCACGGGAGCCATGCCCCTCCCCCTCTGAGCAAAACAAATTTACACTAAATAAAATTAGATTCTCTAACGACCCGGCTCCCTCTCCCCCCCCCCCCTCCGGTCAACAACATATGGTTGAGGAGCTAAATTTGATTCTACCACCGACGTGCCCCACCCCCGATAAAAATCCTGGCTACGCGCCTGGCTCGACGGAGGGTGATTCGGGCCGGTGCCGAGCAGCGGCGCGGGCCGACATTGGGGACGGGGGAGACGGGGTGTCGGCAGATTGATGTCGGTGCTCATGCGCCCATCGCAGCGCTCATGCGCTGAAGAAATAGTTTTGAGTATTTTGCTTATTTCTTGAAAACGGTCCAGAAAGTCGGGAATCAGACGACGGTTACGTAAAATTCGTTCAATTTGGAGTTTTGTCGATGACTTGAGAGTGGCCTCTCTTCATAAATGGCATCACAGGCACTACAAGGACAGTCACCGGCGCGACGAGGTCTGTCAGAAAAATCAAAGTTGTTGAGCGATTTTAGGCTAATTTCGCACTCACAGTTTTCGAGGTAGGCGCTAAATGTGTCCCAAACGTTCCCGTCTCCACGTCAGCACAGTTTTTCACAGTCACGCTGCCTACTTCCGGAAAAATACGAATAATACTATGGAGCGGCCGGGGAGCGCTCCCTAGTCCCTAGCGCAATACAAATAACTGAACACTTACCCAGGCAGCAGAACCACGTAGGACATCCGACTCCGCAGGATGATGTTTCTTTGTGTGTTTCAGCAGCCGAGGACGATGATAATTTAGGCATGAAAAACTACACTCAGCTCCATCCTTGGTGAGATATCCGCACAAAATCTCCATTCTAGAGTTTGTTAACTTAGCCTTCTTTACTTTACTCATGATAAACAACACAGATCCTTGGAGCACCAAAAATCGATCTTATCGCAACAGAGACACCACCAACCAGCGCGAGACCAAAATGTCAAAGGAGGGCTTTGTCAACATTCGGAAACCTTGAACTTATAGTGATGGGGTACCATAAAAAGCAGACTCTGGAAGTCTTTACGCTTCATTGAGTTACATTCATTTTGTTAAATATGGCCTGAGAATAACTTTGAAATAATTTTATTAAAAGATATTGGAATATTTTGAAGTACAATTTGATGTCCTTTATTCGTATTATGCGTGATACAAAAATATACAACCTGTATCACTCTCTGTCGATTCATGTTGAATTTTTTTTGCTACAATATTCTCTATCTCCGGTAGGTGTAGATTTCCTTAAAAGGTACGTTTAGTCTCTAGATCTTGCGAGAAACTTGTGATATTTGCCCACTTATGGTGATATTTTTCCAATTTCTAGCTAGCAACATATTACTTTCAAAATATCTCCAGAAAACAGAGATCAACCAGCCGTGAATATACAAAACAGCCCCATAAGTGAACAGGATCTACAACAAACAGAAAGTGACTCATTCAAGCATATACCGCAGTAATGATAGTGCAATTTTTATGTCTTGCCATTGGCCAGTTTTGCTACAAATCTTCGTTTGGTGTAACGCTGAATTGCTACTAACGACGTTGTCGAGTTGGCGTTATTTTTTACCCCTGGCTAGAACGGTCAAAGCCAGTGCACTGGTTCGACATTGCAAGTACAACACAGAATTTAGGTGTATTTCAACCGAATAAACAAGGTACTTTCAACTTTACACTGGGGTTCCTTAGACTTATTATAGCTGTCCTAATCAGCAACATTTCAAATATAAACTGGGATGATCAATAACATGACAATATTTATTTTGTTATCTTGTTATCTCAACATCTTCAGGAATCTTGAAGATTCGTAAAGGCGGCCGCACACTGCGTCATTCGGCGCGCGATATCGCGGAAAAAGCTGGTCCGGACGAGCTTTTACTGTGCTGAACACTACGAAACCGCGGAATGTAGCAGTGATATCGCGCCGAATGGCCCAGTGTACGGCCGCCTTAAAGGAAATAGTTCACCTTGATTTTTTTTACCGAACACGATTTGATGATATTTTGTAATACAATTTCTTTTTATATTGTCAAAAATGGCCTTATATCGCGCCGATTCAGGACAGAAGGCCGTACATTTTTATTGTTTATCAAAACTATATGCATACTCTCTGAGTCAGAGTCCTGACGTCACGTCACGTAAACAATGGTTCAGCCAATCAGATTCGAAAGTAGTCGCGTAAAGATAGACGCGCATTGGAGATGTGCCAACCGGCGGCCGGCGGTTCGCTTGCTAGCACCAGCTGCAAGCTGATTGGCTGATGGTATAGCCTCTGCCCGGGTTAGAACCAGTACAACATTCTTTCGCCAGCACCGCATTCCTTCGCCAAAAAATCAAATATATTCGGCTGGAAAGTCTTTTCAGTCAAGAGAACTTGCAGATAGGGGTTTCCCAACACGGGCTACAAAACTGCTATCTCAGTTTAAAACTAATGTTGAAGGTGAACTATTTCCTTTAAGAACGAAAGCTCGATTCACTAATTTCGACCATTGTCTACATACAAATAAATATTGTCATGTTATTGATCATCCCACTTCCCAGTTTATATTTAGTTTAGCATTATGGCAAGCAAACCATCTCGCATATACAACACATTATTTCAAAATGTTCTTTGCAGCATGTGCATAAATGTGTACGAGTGCGTAGCCTAGGTATACCGGGACTGCGTGAGTGCCTAGCCTAGGTATACCGGGATTGCGTGAGTGCGTAGCCTAGGTATACCGGGATTGCGTGAGTGCGTAGCCTAGGTATACCGGGATTGCGTGAGTGCGTAGTCTAGGTATACCGGGATTGCGGTACTCGATTATGGGGCCAACCATGTCAAGGGGATAACAAATGACGATTTTTGACCACACTCCTTTCGATTTTGATGACACTTTTTGGTCGTGTTCATTTATGCACAAAGCCACCGAAATCCCAATTTTGTTCAAATATGACCTTAGATCACTGAGTTATAGGTCAACAAACTTTGACCCCAACAAGGTGTGTGACAATTCGCAATGCATTACAACTCGGAAAGTTTAAGTCTTAGCACATTGCAACAAAATGCAAATGATAGACAATTAAACAGGCTTTAATCCAACCACTTACCAAACTTAGTTAGTGAGCTTTGACATTATTTGATCTGACCTGAAATTTTGAATTGAAATAAAAAAACACGTCCCTTTCTATTTTCTTAATATTTTGATATGTAGTTGCTCTGGACGTTAGCAATATACCATACAAAAAAATTGGAGCGGGGGCTGGGGCCTGATATTTTTCTTGAATAACTTTTTACTACTCATGCGGTGCATCTGGCTGAAATTTTCGGTAGCTGAGTTTACAACAATTATACGTACGCTGTAAAAATTAAATTGAAATTGGTTAAGTAGTTTGGGAGATAATCATGTTTTGATGACGTCATGTTGGTAAAAAAATGAAAAAAATAGAAAATCGTAGAAAGCAGAGTTTTAAAGCAAATTGCAAACGCAATTCACCAAAGATACAAAATGGCATTCTCTTTAAAATGGCAATCTCGGATTAACAAAAAAAGGTTTTTGACCCCTAATTTTCTTTTGTGGAAAAATCCCCACAAAATCAAGATTTTAAAAGATTTGAGAAAAACCGGAATATATGTGAGAGAACTGAGGAATATATGTGAGTATGGACAATACCCATACCACATTTCAAAGCAATATCTTCATTTTTGACTGAGTGATGGCTCCCTAAGTGTAGAAACTGATGACGTCATGTTTTAAAATAACTTTTTTGACTTTTTTTTGACAAGATACGAACAAATAATTACCTTTTCTGTATTTCTGAGCCAAAACTGGTCTAGGAACATGCCTTTTTATTTACATTTATCAATTTCTAATTTTGAGGTTTTCTGAAGAGCAAAATCGCTGTTCTGGACGTGGTAAATCCGAGGACATTCACTTGACCTGGAAGGTCACCCGTTGACCTGAAACCTAAAAGTCGCATACTGCTAGATTCCTCTCATGACAAGCAACATGCTGGTTCTTACCGCATTGCTCTAAGTTGCTTGGTTTGGAACTTAACAGGGGGGCTGTCAGCCTCCCGTAGGGCGAAGGTGAAACAAGCTTCCGTAGGGCGAGGGTTAAGGTTATTGATCTTTGACCATATTTGACCTTTTGACTCGATATGAATACCAAGTCAAATCATTTGAACTTTTACCTTATTCTTGACCCATAATTTGTAAGTTAAAATAAAACAAATGCCTTCTGATTTTGATAATACTTCGACATTTTGTTCCTCTTGGCGTAAGCCATGTGTCTGTCATAGTGTCATACACACATTAGAGAGGGCTGGATTGAGGTCACCAGTTGTTTTTCGGCCATAACGTCCTAGTGAATTGAGACAGAAAAATAAAAGGAGCGTTATTGTGTTTGTCTTGTCCAACCGCATTCATCGATATACGACCTTGCTATGTTTGCTTTGTCATAGTAAACATTTGACCTCGGGTCGCCTGATCGTGAGTGCATGAATTAACCTAGCAAGGTCATGCGATGCACCATTCGGCGCGTCTTGACGGGATGAGTCCAATAACGTTAATTTGAACTATTTTGCTCAATGTATCAAGCAACTGCGCTTATAGAAGTGTGCGTGGTCTCAAACCATTTTCTCATATCAAATCACCTTTGTCCGCAACGCTAACCTCAAATCTCTGAAGCCTCAAATCACGGTATATTTCGGGACTAGCTTTTTAACGAAATCTCTTATAGCATTGATTCAAACGTCATTGTGTTTGTCTTGTCCAGATGCATTCAACGATATATACCATGACCTCGTTATGTCGAATTCGACATTTGAAACTTGACCTCAGGTCATATACTCGTGAATGCATGAAGTAACATATAAATGTGATACGATATATCATTCAGCTCTTCTTGAACAGGGAAACACAGTTGCGTTGATTTAACCCGCGCCCCGCTGGAGTTTTCAGCCGAACACGCCCCGATGGGGAGGGTGAGGGTGAGGGTGAGGGTGAGGATGAGGATGAGGATGAGGATGAGGATGAGGATGAGGATGAGGATGAGGATGAGGATGAGGATGAGGATGAGGGTGAGGGTGAGTGTGAGTGTGAGTGTGAGTGTGAGTGTGAGTGTGAGTGTGAGTGTGAGTGTGAGGATGAGGATGAGGATGAGGATGAGGATGAGGATGAGGGTGAGGGTGAGGGTGAGGGTGAGGGTGAGGGTGAGGGTCAGTGTGAGGAGGGGAGGAGAGGCAGGGGGCAGATTCTGCCCCTCGTTATCTTCATAACTAATAACCGCAGCGAGACGCGCAAGGCGGCAATCGAAAGCTCTCAATGAGACGCATCTAAAGCATACGCGACATTTTCCAAATAAGGTCACATGTCAGGTCACGGTCAGGTCAAAATTGAGCTATTTGAGTTTTTGGGCCATACTTTCCATCCAAAGCCTTAGATTGCGATTATTATCGCACAAAGTGCTCTTAAAGGTATACAACATCTCCCGCATAATCGAAAGTGAAATTGTAAGCAAAGGTCAAGGTCAGGTCACAAAAGGTCACTATTGGCAAAGGGTCTACGAAAGCGATGCGACACATGTTTTATGGTTTATTTTACACGTATAATTCGATAATAACCATTTTCACAACCTGACCCCATAGGCACTCAGATGAAGGTCAGGTCACATAAGGTTAAAATTTGAAATTGATTAATCTAAATAAAAAAGGCATGTTTCCAGACCAGTTTTGTCTCAGAAATGCAGCGGTGGCATCTGGTCACTAAAAGCCAAAACAAAAACCCAACCAAGTCGGTCAAAAATAAAGATATTGCTTTCACATTTGGTTTGAGTGTCGTCTATACCTGTTCTCCAATATATATTGTCATAGATATCTGTAGTAACATAGTTATCTATGATATTGTTTTTTTTGTTAATATCTAACAATTGATTTGGAAAAATCAGTTTATTGTAATTCTTTGGGGTCAAAAATCAAAACTTTCGAAAATCCGAGATAGCCATTTTTAAGAGAACGTCATTGCCTTTCTTTTGACGTTTTTATTTGCAATTTACATGAAACCTCGATTTGCTAAGATTTTTCTAACATTTATAGTTTTTTTCTACCCCAAATGGCATGACATGACGTCATTAAGACGTCATTATCTCCCAAAGTACTTAATCAATTTCATTGAAATTTGGTGAGAAGACGTAGCATGGATGCAGCATAAGGTACTGAAAGATTCACGTCGATATCTATCATAGTTGTCAAGTTATTGAGACAATCCTGGCGAGGGGGGGGGGGGCAGATTTTGCCCCCCCCCCCCAGCGGGGCGTGGGTTAAAGCAGTCGAGGTATACTCATGTGTCTTCCGTTCGTGGCCAATTCTCCATTAACAGCACATCGTTTCCTTCTGTTCCAGAATGGCGTACAACCCCGGACAGACGCACGGGATCGCTCTCTACCCTCCCCAGCCCAACCCACAGTATCCACAGCCCAACCCACAGTACCCAGGACAGCCTGCGCCACAATACCCAGGACAGGCAGCTCCTCCTTACCCCCAGCAGCCAGGACCGTGCCCTCCCTACTCGGGAGGACTCCCTCCGCCCGGAGGACCGTTCCCGGGTCCTCCTGCCCCGCAGACGGAGTCGTTCCAGACTAGCGCACCGCCGGCGTCGTCCGCCCCACCCCAGATCGAAGGATACAGAGACATCGGCTTCGATGGAGGTGGGTAGACATCGGCTTCGATGGAGGTGGGTAGACATCGGTTTCGATGGAGGTGGGTAGGTATCGACTTCGATGGAGGTGGGTAGATATCGGCTTTGATGGAGGTGGGTAGACATCGGCTTCGATGGAGGTGGGTAGATATCGGCTTTGATGGAGTTGGGTAGACATCGGCTTCGATGGAGGTGGGTAGACATCGGCTTCGAATGAGGTGGGTAGATATCGGCTTCGATGGAGGTGGGTAGACATCGGCTTCGATGGAGGTGGGTAGACATTGGCTTCGATGGAGGTGGGTAGACATCGGCTTCGATGGAAGTGGGTAGGTATCGAGTTCGATGGAGGTGGGTAGACATCGGCTTCGATGGAGGTGGGTAGACATCGGCTTCGATGGAGGTGGGTAGACATCGGCTTCGATGGAGGTGGGTAGACATCGGCTTCGATGGAGGTGGACAGGTATCGACTTCGATGGAGGTGGGTAGGTATCGAGTTCGATGGAGATGGGTAGACATCGGCTTCGATGGAGGTGAGTAAATATCGACTTCGATGGAGGTGGGTAGATATCTGCTTTGATGGAGGTGGGTAGACATCGGCTTCGATGGATGTGGGTAGATATCGGCTTCGATGGAGGTGGGTAGACATCGGCTTCGATGGAGGTGGGTAGACATCGGCTTCGATGGAGGTAGGTAGACATCGGCTTCGATGGAGGTGGGCAGACATCGGCTTCGATGGAGGTGGGTAGACATCGGCTTCGATGGAGGTGGGTAAATATCGGCTTCGATGGAGGTGGATAGACATCGGCTTCGATGGAGGTGGGTAGACATCGGCTTCGATGGAGGTGGGTAGATATCGGCTTCGATGGAGGTGGGTAGATATCGGCTTCGATGGAGGTGGGTAAATATCGACTTCGATGGAAGTGGGTAGACATCGGCTTTGATGGAGGTGGGTAGACATCGGATTCGATGGAGGTGGGTAGACATCGGCTTCGATGGAGGTGGGTAGACATCGGCTTCGATGGAGGTGGGTAGGTATCGAGTTCGATGGAGGTGGGTAGACATCGGCTTCGATGGAGGTGGGTAGACATCGGCTTCGATGGAGGTGGGTAGACATCGGCTACGATGGAGGTGGGTAGACATCGGCTTCGATGGAGGTGGGTAGACATCGGCTTCGATGGAGGTGGGTAAATATCGACTTCGATGGAGGTGGGTAGACATAGGCTTCGATGGAGGTGGACAGGTATCGACTTCGATGGAGGTGGGTAGGTATGGAGTTCGACGGAGGTGGGTAGAACGTTCTAGTACCCTGGGTATATAAGACACTGGCAGCGACATGCTGCATCCATTGTCGTGCGGTGATGCGTTAGTGTGTTATCCAGCCTTACTGGACCCGGTAGTGGTACGGTACGGAGAGAGAAATGGAGTAACTTCAGCCGTGAGCTATATCGTTTGCCTTGTGATTGCTGGAGTTTAGAGCCCTGCAGATCGCAGGCATTTTTGCTGTGTATGGCTTGATGACTGCACTAGTTCACACCTCGGGTGCGGAGGGGAAAAATGCCTTTACGAACTTGGTGATGACTGATTCATTTGATTGCGTTAAATTGATATTTGTTTTATGCTGGTATGACTCTTGCCTGGAAACATTTATGGATATTCGAGTAAATATAATCTTTCCAAGGAAGTTAATTTCAAATCAACGTTTAATGCACAGGAAAGCGAAATCTCACGAGTTTTGAGCTTCGTCTTTCTGGGATTCTCTACCCTGACCAATTTATTTTGACCTTTCGGAACCCACCAGTAGCTGAGCCAGAACTGGGCTCGGCACATGTAATAACTTCTATCTCGTAACGCTTACGTGGCCATGTCGCTGTGCTCCACACCGCAATAATTGTACTCTCTGACCCCCGTTGGTCGTCACCATATCGATCTGTCTGGTGATGTTTCAGGCTTTGTTCGGCCCCCGTCACAGCCGCCGCCGTCGGCGCCGCCGCCGGACCAGCCCAGGATGACCCTGCCCCAGGAGGCGCTGACTCGGGACGAGGTCAAGGACGCACTGGCGGCGTTCGTGGCGCAGCACTGCTGCTACGGCAGCGGACCAATCAAAGCCATCCAGATCAGAAACGTCACGCCCACCTACACGTTCAAGGTTCGCGGATTCTGAAGCAGTGGCGATCCCCAAAAGGACTTCGGAAATTATAAGTGTATTTGATGTAACACTACTTTATGGAAATTGCTTGTTTTTGTGATCTGACTTGGTGGTTCAAGAATTCGAGATGCTGACCTTACATAGGTACTGGGTACCATGTGATGTTCGTTATGTGTATTTATCCTAGCTTTTAGCCCCACTTCGTTAAAAACTGCCGAGAAGATCTGTACTGATCTTGTTTCTTCAATATGCACATAAAGCTGACTGACGATTATTGCAACAGTGATGAAAAGTCTGCGAAAGTCGGCATCCACTGTGCGAGTCAGGTCATGTCACACTGTCGTGCAAGACGTCACATCTGGTGACATTTTCAGTACACTCTGGACTCTTTTGTGGAGAAGCGCGAGACAAAGTGGAAGTTTGAGCCGTTCTCTGGCAGCAGTATCCAGAACGGGACCGGCCACGCGCCTGGACCGTGGGAAGTCCCGCTCACACCGAAGGAGCTCTTTAAGGTGGGATTGGTGTGAAAATAGCATGATGGTAATTCGTATTTATAAAATGTTGATGGATGATCTCGCTGATGATCAGTAGTTATGTTTATGGCACTATTGATATGCATTCAGTTTAGATAAAGGTATAAAGGTCCTTGCAGCATAATTATGTCAAAACTGTCCCGTAAATTTATGTTTGAGCTTTCACAGTTCAACGAATCCTGTAACGAGTCGTGAAAATCCCAGGGTGAGGATGCGGACAGCACAAGGGTAGCCCGCTGTTCGCGACACCACCTGTCTGTCCAGTACCTCCCTCTGACGTCATCTATCTGCCCAGTACCTCCCTCTGACGTCACCTGTCTGCCCAGTACCTCCCTCTGACGTCAACTGTCTGCCCAGTACCTCCCTCTGATGTCACCTGTCTGTCCAGTACCTCCCTCTGACGTCACATGTCTGCTCAGTACCTCCCTCTGACGTCACCTGTCTGCCCAGTACCTCCATCTGACGTCACATGTCTGTCCAGTACCTCCCTCTGACGTCACATGTCTGTACAGTACCCCCCCCCCCCCTCTGACGTCACCTGTCTGTCCAGTACCTCCCTATGACATCACATGTCTGCTCAGTACCTCCCTCTGACGTCAACTGTCTGCCCAGTACCTCCCTCTGACGTCACATGTCTGTCCAGTACCTCCCTCTGGCGTCACCTGTCTGTCCAGTACCTCCCTCTGACGTCACATGTCTGTCCAGTACCTCCCTCTGACGTCACCTGTCTGCTCAGTACCTCTCTCTGACGTCACCGGTATGCCCAGTACCTCCCTCTGACGTCACCTGTCTGCCCAGTACCTCCCTCTGACGTCACCTGTCTGCCCAGTACCTCCCTCTGATGTCACCTGTCTGCCCAGTACCTCCCTCTGATGTCACCTGTCTGTCCAGTACCTCCCTCTGACGTCACCTGTCTGCCCAGTACCTCCATCTGACGTCACATGTCTGTCCAGTACCTCCCTCTGACGTCACCTGTCTGCTTCTCACCCTGCTCTGTTTCGGCCCATCTCAGGACGAGAAGCGAGTGCTTCAGGTGCCGTACACGCAGACGCTGAGACCTTGCCACGACTGCCAGGCACACGGCAACACTCGCTGCAAACACTGCGCCGGCAGAGGGCAGGTCAGTCGCAGTCAGGTCAAGGTCGCGTGATACCAGGTTAAGGTCGCGTGATACCAGGTCAAGGTCGCATTCTACCAGGTTAAGGTCGTGTGGTGCCTGGTCAAGGTCGTGTGATGCCTGGTCAAGGTCGTGTGATGCCTGGTCAAGGTCGTGTGATACCAGGTCAAGGTCGTGTGATGCCTGGTCAAGGTCGCATGATACCAGGTCAAGGTCGTGTGATGCCCAGTCAAGGTCGTGTGATGCCTGGTCAAGGTCGCGCGATGCCTGGTCAAGGTCGTATGATGCCTGGTTAAGGTCGTGTGATACCAGGTCAAGGTCGCATGATACCAGGTCAAGGTCGTGTGATGCCTGGTCAAGGTCGTGTGATGTCTGGTCAAGGTCGTGTGATGCCTGGTCAAGGTCGTGTGATGCCTGGTCAAGGTCGTGTGATGCCTGGTAAAGGTCGCGCGACGTCAGGTCAAGGTCGCATGATGCCTGGTCAAGGTCGTGAAACATTTGGGACAAGTTCACTTACAATGCGTTCATTGGGAACTGATTCTAGCGGGGAAATGTTAAATGTTTCTGAATCTATGAGTCATTGAAATGCGTCACATCGTTACTGTGGGACCCGCTTGAAACGGAAGACTCGTTCACTGCTGTCGTGTGTGTTGTAGCACTGGTCCGGTACCCTCCGTGTTAGTATAATGTGCACCATAACCGATACTCGGGGTGTTTCCACAGGACCGGTGCGGCCAGTGTGGCGGCTCTGGACAGCGGCTGGGAGATGAATGTAGCCGCTGCGCTGGAATTGGCACCAACAAGTGCACCTGGTGCGACGGGAACGGCATGGTTACATGCACCACGTGCAAGGGCAGTCGGAACCTCAAGTACTACGTGGAGCTGACTGCTACATGGTGAGAGAGGGGTGGTATTTGAGTGGGGACTGGGGTATGTCGCTGTCACGCTTAGCTCTTGAGCGTTTGGGAGCTAGTTACTCTGTTCTGGACTGTTTGTACTGGTCTCGCTAGATTTTGGGACCACTTTTATTTAAACCGAATTATTTTGTCCTCAACATCCCAGAACCTCTTCGGTACTCGATACGTTATGATTTCATTACGGACAAACATTAAACAAACAGGCCTAACAGTATACAACAAACAGGCCTAACAGTATGCAACAAACAGGCCTAACAGTATAAAACAAACAGGCCTAACAGTACAAACCGCCATTTGTCCGAATGCCGCGCGACCGACGAGACCATACGAAGATACCGACACGGCATTATACACACACAGGAAGAGGTACATCGTTATTATAGGCATCCTGTGTCCACAGGAAGATACTCACGGACAAATACGTGGTGGATACGCCGAGCCTGCCGGACTCGGAAGTGGCGGCCGTCAGTGGTGAGACGGTGTGCCAGGCGCAGGGTCACCTCCTCTGGCCCTTCACCGGCTTCCCGGAGAACAAGATCGCCACCGCCTCCGAGCATCTGGTGAAGAAACACCAGACCGCGATGTCCCGCGTTCTGCAGCAGGTGTGTAGCCGCGGGGGATGGGGGCACATGGGATGGGGACAGAGTCACAGGGGATGGGGACAGAGAGAGGGGGCGGGCACATAGTCACATGGGACTGGGACAGAGTCACATAGGACGGGGACAAAGTCACAGGGAACGGGCACAGTCACAGGGGACGGGGACAGGGACAGGGACAGGGACAGGGTCACAGGGGACGGGGACAGTGACAGGGGACGGGGACAGAGTCACAGGGACGGGGACAGAGTCACAGGGGACGGGAACAGAGTCACAGGAGACGGGGACAGAGTCCCTGGGCACTGGGACAGAGTCCCTGGGGACTGGGACAGAGTCACATGGGACGGGGACAGTCACAGGGGACGGGCACAGAGTCACAGGGGACGGGGACAGAGTCACAGGAGACGGGGACAAGGTCACAGGAGATGGGACCACGCCACTCTGGATATAATTCCACGGTTGACTATCTACATTTTGGCAAACATAGATCTTTCAATTGTTTCAGTATTCGGGATATTAAGCCATGACTGATGCTTTGTATTTTGGCAGAACATAGACCGTTCACCTGTTTCCCCATATATTCATCACTCAAATCAGCACCTGGTTAACACCCATGCCGTCCGTTTCGCAGCGACACGACGTGCAACAAGTTCCGATCCACAGTGTCTCCTACAACTACAGCGGCAAAGACGGCACCTTCTTCGTCTGTGGCCACGAGAAGAACGTCTTCTACCCCGACTATCCGTCAAAGTGCTGCGGGTGCTGCGTCCTGATGTGAGCGCGGTGTGCTGTCCATCTCCGAACCAACATCCCGTCCCATCCTGTCCCGTCTCGTCTCGTCCCGTCCCGTCTCGTCTCGTCTCGTCTCGTCTCGTCTCGTCTCGTCTCGTCTCGTCTCGTCTCGTCTCGTCTCGTCTCGTCTCGTCTCGTCTCGTCTCGTCCCGTCCCGTCCCGTCCCGTCCCGTCCCGTCCCGTCCCGTCCCGTCCCGTCCCGTCCCGTCCCGTCCCGTCCCGTCCCGTCCCGTCCCGTCCCGTCCCGTCCCGTCCCGTCCCGTCCCGTCCCGTCCCCTCCTAGCGGACAGGCTATCATGCAGAGGTGTCGCTTTCAGGATATATCTGGTTCCGTCACTGAGGCTTTTGTTAACAGAAGCAAGAGGGCGAAGAGCCTTGGCATTGTTTCTATCTGAGTCTCTTTAGCGTTAGCGCGCAGATAAATTACTCATCGGCGTGCGGCCAGCGCTGCACGCCCTGGCCGCTGCCTGGGGCCAGAGCGGGCTGCCTGCCATGCCAGCCTAGGTTGGTGATACGGCTCTCATATGACTGCTTGGCCTGCAGCGCTTCATGGCAGTGTGTGGCGAATGGACAGGGTCGTGTTTCGGGAGGCCGGGTATGCGGTGCGCGTTCGCCAGTTATCCAGAGCGGGCTGCCATGCCAGCCTAGGTTGGTGATACGGCTCTCATATGACTGCTTGGCCTGCAGCGCTTCATGGCAGTGTGTGGCGAATGGACAGGGTCGTGTTTCGGGAGGCCGGGTATGCGGTGTGCGTTCGCCAGTTGTGAGCAGTAGCTGCCAGTTAATCTGATCAGGTGACTGAAGCCAGGGCGCGTCAGTCTAGTGGACCAGTGCACTAACAGGGGTGTATTATGTGCATAGTGTAGTGTGGTGTATAGTGATGTATGTTATGTGTGTAGTGTGGTGTATAGTGATGTATGTTATGTGTGTAGTGTGGTGTGTAGTGATGTATGTTACGTGTGTAGTGATGTATGTTATGTGTGTAGTGTGGTGTGTAGTGATGTATGTTACGTGTGTAGTGATGTATGTTATGTGTGTAGTGATGTATGTTACGTGTGTAGTGATGTATGTTATGTGTGTAGTGGTGTATGTTACGTGTGTAGTGGTGTATGTTATGTGTGTAGTGTGGTGTGTAGTGATGTATGTTACGTGTGTAGTGATGTATGTTATGTGTGTAGTGATGTATGTTACGTGTGTAGTGATGTATGTTATGTGTGTAGTGGTGTATGTTACGTGTGTAGTGTGGTGTGTAGTGATGTATGTTACGTGTGTAGTGATGTATGTTATGTGTGTAGTGATGTATGTTGTGTGTAGTGATGTATGTTACGTGTGTAGTGATGTATGTTACGTGTGTAGTGATGTATGTTACGTGTGTAGTGATGTATGTTACGTGTGTAGTGATGTATGTTGTGTGTAGTGATGTATGTTACGTGTGTAGTGATGTATGTTACGTGTGTAGTGATGTATGTTACGTGTGTAGTGATGTATGTTACGTGTGTAGTGATGTATGTTATGTGTGTAGTGATGTATGTTGTGTGTAGTGATGTATGTTACGTGTGTAGTGATGTATGTTACGTGTGTAGTGATGTATGTTACGTGTGTAGTGATGTATGTTATGTGTGTAGTGATGTATGTTGTGTGTAGTGATGTATGTTACGTGTGTAGTGATGTATGTTACGTGTGTAGTGATGTATGTTACGTGTGTAGTGATGTATGTTACGTGTGTAGTGATGTATGTTACGTGTGTAGTGATGTATGTTACGTGTGCAGTGATGTATGTTATGTGTGTAGTGATGGGTAGTGATGTATGTTACGTGTGTAGTGATGTATGTTATGTGTGTAGTGATGTATGTTACGTGTGCAGTGATGTATGTTACGTGTGTAGTGATGTATGTTACGTGTGTAGTGATGTATGTTATGTGTGTAGTGATGTATGTTACGTGTGCAGTGATGTATGTTATGTGTGTAGTGATGGGTAGTGATGTATGTTACGTGTGTAGTGATGTATGTTATGTGTGTAGTGATGTATGTTACGTGTGCAGTGATGTATGTTACGTGTGTAGTGATGTATGTTACGTGTGTAGTGATGTATGTTATGTGTGTAGTGATGTATGTTACGTGTGCAGTGATGTATGTTATGTGTGTAGTGATGGGTAGTGATGTATGTTACGTGTGTAGTGATGTATGTTACGTGTGTAGTGATGTATGTTACGTGTGCAGTGATGTATGTTACGTGTGTAGTGATGTATGTTGTGTGTAGTGATGTATGTTACGTGTGTAGTGATGTATGTTACGTGTGTAGTGATGTATGTTACGTGTGTAGTGATGTATGTTACGTGTGTAGTGATGTATGTTACGTGTGTAGTGATGTATGTTATGTGTGTAGTGATGTATGTTATGTGTGTAGTGATGTATGTTGTGTGTAGTGATGTATGTTACGTGTGTAGTGATGTATGTTACGTGTGCAGTGATGTATGTTATGTGTGTAGTGATGGGTAGTGATGTAAAGGTATAGCGATGTATAGCGATGCACTTTAGTGATGCCGCTTTGCCGGGGTGCCAGCCTGCTACTAACATGGTCGCAGCTTCTTTGACCAGTGATGTGACGAGTTAAACAATAGACAGAGTGTGTGTGGCGCGAGCGCAGCGAAAGTCCAGGCTGTAATGTGGTGCCTTCGTGTCTGTACAGACTCTAACCGTAATGACCGGTTTCTGTTGTGATGAAATGAATTATGTCGCGGTGGGCGGGCTATCTTCTGCTGTTAAAATCGCCATCACTCCTGAGTCCTGTATATACTATAGTAGCTGTGACGTATTCGATATTGCGATCGATCGATTATAATTATATCAAGGTAAGAAGTTTCGACACGATATCATTTCACAAATAAGCATGTACCATACGATGACGTCCGTTTCGATAGGCATGACTGAGACATTTACTCGTATATGCACAATGGGTACTTACGCGCAGTGTGTGTGTGTATCTTGTTTACTTAGATTATAATAAAACCAGTTATTTCACACGAGAAGTTTCATGTCAACAATGCGTCGAGGTTCGCTGAGGCACAGTATACGAAGCAAAATGTGTCAAATCCATGATTGGGCAAGATATTCGCTTCACACATCTACATTTTATTTGATGTATATTCATAGATATTGCACGACATACGATTTAAACGTACGTTATAAACACGGCTTCATCTGACACGTTCACCACTCAACAGTTTTATAAACATTTACACAAATCAAAACAGATCTAAATGTCATTTGACATCGCAACAAATTCGGCAATTCGAAGTCAAGAGACCATACACGGAAGACTCGAAATATGGCATTATCTGACTAATTGGTAGCATTTCGTTCCGACAAATACATTGCAATAGTGATGCACTACGTTTATCTGAACTATAGTCCAGATAAATGCACCTTAACTACATATATAGCAATGAATGTATTTTAAAATATTCATCAACATTGCAAAAAGTTAAGCATTTGACGTATTCGATACAGAGATTCTACGCATTTAACTCAATACTGAGATTTCATACTTTACAGCCAATATTCGAGATATCTTAAACGCAATACATACACAAATATTCATGGGAATAAGCAACCAACGTAATACAAATACATACTCGACTATTGGTGACGCAAGATGGCAATTAATCTACAACGTAAAAGCACATGAAGCAAAACGAACCATAGCATAATATTTCCCTGATAAGAACAAATTATTAGATAACAAAATTATGATATGAAGAGGCAAATGTAAGCAGCAAATCCCCATGGGCGTTAATGGAAGGAGGGTTGGTTCTTTTTAACTGGTTTCCCCTAGACATAGTCCCTGAGACAGCGCACCCTGTCCATTTGATCCGTCTTCCCCGCCGCACCACCGTAACATCATCGTTCGTTCGTTCACCCTCCTCGCCATTCCCCGCTTCCTTCCCCTCCTCAGTCCCCGCTTCCTCAAACCTTCCCCTCCTCAACCCTCGCTTCCTTCACCTCAGCATCTCCCCGCGCCTCCTGCAGGGCTTGCCTCAGGTCCTCCACGGCTTCCATCACATCCTCCTCCGTCGTCTCCCTGCCCAGACTGAGCCGCACGGTCCGCCGGGCGTCCTCCGGCGCCACCCCACTCCGCAGTAGGACACTGCTGAGGCCACCCCGCGCTCCCGCCGCCCCGGGCGCCGCCGCTAGGGCCTCCTGACAGTCACCTACCGCCACTCCTGCGGCCTCTCCTGCGGCGTCTCCTGCGGCGTCTCCTACCGCCACTCCTGCGGCGTCTCCTTCCACCTCTCCAGCGGCGTCTCCTACCGCCACTCCAGCCATCTCGTGACAAGCTGAGCCGACGCTGGCCAGGAGCCGGCGACAGCAGCGCAGCACCTCTCGGCCGGACCGGCGGCCGGACAGCACCACGCTGCTCGTGTTGGGAAGACGGGGCGAGCCGTGCAGATTGATTCGCTCGGCCACGCCAGTCGCCTGCCGAGCGGAGGGGGGCGACGATAGCAAACACTCACATATTTAGTCATATAATATACAAGTTGCAACATTTAAACATATTGTATATGTGGAAAATCTTCAATAATTCCAACAGTCACCACTTCCGCCAGCCAGCTCACCAGAAGCCGGGCCTCCAGGAGACCCCTGAGCCGCTCCATCCGCCTGCCGTCGCCCGCCAGTCTCTGCGTCACCAGTCGACAGGCGGTGCCCAGTCCGCGCACCAGCGGCGTGTTCTCAGTGCCGGCACGGAGGCCGTTCTCCTGGCCGCCACCCCGCAGCAGCGAAACGCAGGCGCCGCCGCCCGGCAGCCGCGTCAGGCCCAGCTGAGACGCCCATAGAGCGCCGATCCGGGGTCCGTACAGCTGGAGAAGGGAGGGGACGGGAGGGCGTTACGGGGTGGATTTGACGCCCATAGAGCGCCGATCCGGGGTCCGTACAGCTGGAGAAGGGAGGGGACGGGAGGGCGTTACGGGGTGGATTTGACGCCCATAGAGCGCCGATCCGGGGTCCGTACAGCTGGAGAAGGGAGGGGACGGGAGGGCGTTACGGGGTGGATTTGACGCCCATAGAGCGCCGATCCGGGGTCCGTACAGCTGGATAAGGGAGGGGACGGGAGGGCGTTACGGGGTGGATTTGACGCCCATAGAGCGCCGATCCGGGGTCCGTACAGCTGGAGAAGGGAGGGGACGGGAGGGCGTTACGGAGTGGATTTGACGCCCATAGAGCGCCGATCCGGGGTCCGTACAGCTGGAGAAGGGAGGGGGACGGGAGGGCGTTACGGGGTGGATTTGACGCCCATAGAGCGCCGATCCGGGACCCGTACAGCTGGAGAAGGGAGGGGAGGGGAGGGGAGGGCGTTACGGGGTGGATTTGTACACTACGGCAGATAATGTAGGCTGAAATGGCTTGTTTAACTGGATGGGATTGAGGGGAGGGGACGGGGAGGGAGGTAGGGGGCGGTGACACCTATCCACCGGTAGTTCAGTATACATTTATATATTAATTGGGGAGATCGAAAAGGAAAACTCCTGATTTCTCATCGACAGTTCGTCTCAACTGACTACATCAGACATGGCGTTTATACCATTGAATGAGGATTGTGAAAACGGACAATGAGCTATAGCACTTAGGCGCATTGCAACGTATTGCTCCTTACTTACTTCTTCACATCAGGGGTGTAGGTTCCTATTAGTTGGGGGGCTTGAGACCCCCTCCCCCCCCCCCCCAACTGGGGCTTGAGTACCCCCCAACTTTGACGAAGAAGTGGGTCAAATCCGGAGATAACTCTGCATTTTGTGGATTTTGATGGTACTTTAAGCGATTTTTTTTTCCAGCTCAGCCCCCCCCCCCCCCCCCCAACTTGTCTGGAGAAGCTACGTCCCTGCTTCACATGCAAGTTTTTTCTTCTATTGATCAAAGTATCAGAACACCGTGAAAATAGACCGGGATCTTTTGGGATCCAAGATCCCAAAAAGATCCTCGGCTATTTTCTTAGCATTTTGATACTTGAATAAACAAAACAGGCTCAGAAACAAAGGAGCAAGCTAGAGGCAACAAGTTGGAACACACATTAGTGCTGTATCACCTTGATCATTGTCAGAATCCGGATTCAAAGGTTAAGACGCCTGGGATCCTGGCACATGTCTGGACTACATGCACCATCGTGCAAGGGGAGGACGAAGACGAGTAAGGGGACAATAAGTTCTTTAGCCACCGGCGAATTATAAGCAGGACGACGATTGGCGGTAAGATTACCGGAAACACTTCAGATATTCAAGCATTAAAGGGTGCTTATCTGCCCAGCTAGGGTGAATTACCAGCTTGATGAGCATATATTGTGACAGAGTCATATATTGTGACAGAGTCAGAGCTCAGCATGCATGTTCAGCTGTAAAATACAGTTATTAGAGCTATATAAAATACATAAAACAACAAATTAATAATTGGGTTGCAGTAAGCAACAATTAGTATATATAGATAAATACATCACAAGCCTAGTATCAGCAGTATAGGCATACAATTAAAACACGCGTAAGCAGCTTACCTTATGGCCAACGACGGTAAGGAAGTCTACTCCGAGCCGAGAGACGTCCACTTCGACCTTACCGACAGTCTGCGCTGAGTCGGTGTGGAACCAAATGTGGTGTCGGTAAGGACTCTCTGCCAACACACTGTGAAATGGAAACAAACAACGACTTGAGATCCACTAATATTTGGGACACAATTGCGCACGGCATGTCGAGCATTGGGTTTTACTTTGATTTTTTCTCTCTGAAACCACTAAATCAAAAGCCAGTAGTTAATTAAGCCATATAATGTTCGAGCTGCGAATGTGTAAGCTTCGCGTATTCGGTTACTGCCATGCTTACCTGGATACTAATATTTTCCGCAAAATTGCATATTTGTCGCATAAATGGACATTGTTTCTGATATTGATTATGAATAAATGCAAATCGCATATTTTATCAGACAAAATCGCAATTATACAATACACCGCAGTACAAAATTTACTTCTATATCACAAATGTCCAGCGATACTGAAACCGCAGCTCACTCCACTCCTCCAGTGGATACTTCCCCCAGCACCCATGTCCTGGCGTCTCCGCCGAAACCCACCGTGCCAGTGTCTCTATGTCGTTCAGCACGCCCGTCTCTTCCAGTGGAGACTTCCCAGCACCCATGTCCTGGCGTCTCCGCCGAAACCCACCGTGCCAGTGTCTATGTCGTTCAGCACGCCCGTCTCTTCCAGTGGAGACTTCCCAGCACCCATGTCCTGGCGTCTCCGCCGAAACCCACCGTGCTAGTGTCTCTATGTCGTTCAGCACGCCCGTCTCTTCCAGTGGAGACTTCCCAGCACCCATGTCCTGGCGTCTCCGCCGAAACCCACCGTGCCAGTGTCTCTATGTCGTTCAGCACGCCCGTCTCTTCCAGTGGAGACTTCCCAGCATCCATGTCCTGGCGTCTCCGCCGAAACCCACCGTGCCAGTGTCTCTATGTCGTTCAGCACGCCCGTATCGTTGTGGCACCCATGTCCTGGCGTCTCCGCCGAAACCCACCGTGCCAGTGTCTCTATGTCGTTCAGCACGTCCGTCTCTTCCAGTGGAGACTTCCCAGCACGCACCCATGTCCTGGCGTCTCCGCCGAAACCCACCGTGCCAGTGTCTCTATGTCGTTCAGCACGCCCGTATCGTTGTAGCACCCATGTCCTGGCGTCTCCGCCGAAACCCACCGTCCCAGTGTCTCTATGTCGTTCAGCGCGCCCGTCTCTTCCAGTGGAGACTTCCCAGCACCCATGTCCTGGCGTCTCCGCCGAAACCCACCGTGCCAGTGTCTCTATGTCGTTCAGCGCGCCCGTCTCTTCCAGTGGATACTTCCCAGCACCCATGTCCTGGCGTCTCCGGCAAAACCCACCGTGCCAGTGTCTCTATGTCGTTCAGCACGCCCGTCTCGTTGTTTTTTCTTCCCAGCACCCATGTCCTGGCGTCTCCGCCGAAACCCACCGTGCCAGTGTCTCTATGTCGTTCAGCACGCCCGTCTCGTTGTTTGGTCTTCCCAGCACCCATGTCCTGGCGTCTCCGCCGAAACCCACCGTGCCAGTGCCTCTATGTCGTTCAGCACGCCCGTCTCGTTGTTGGCGTGAATCACAGAGACGAGGCAGGTGTCCGAAGTTAGGGCGGTCCGCAGGTCTGCCGCATCCGCCCTCCCTCCAGACGAACATCGCAGCCGGCTCACTGACCAAGCCGGGAGACGCGTTCGGTCAACCGGGAGACGTTCGGGAGAAGCTGGGAGACGTTCGGGAGAAGCCGAGAGACGTTCGGGAGAAGCCGGGAGACGTTCGGGAGAAGCCGGGAGACGTTCGAGAGAAGCCGAGACGTTCGGGAGAAGCCGGGAGACGTTCGGGAGAAGCCGAGAGACGTTCGGGAGAAGCCGAGAGACGTTCGGGAGAAGCCGGGAGACGTTCGGGAGAAGCCGGGAGACGCGTTCGGGAGAAGCCGGGAGACGCGTTCGGGAGAAGCCGGGAGACACGTTCAGGAGAAGCCGGGAGACGTTCGGGAGAAGCCGGGAGACGCGTTCGGGAGAAGCCGGGAAACGCGTTCGGGAGAAGCCGGGAGACGCGTTCGGGAGAAGCCGGGAGACGCGTTCGGGAGAAGCCGGGAGACGTTCGGGAGAAGCCGGGAGACGTTCGGGAGAAGCCGGGAGACGTTCGGGAGAAGCCGGGAGACGCGTTCGGGAGAAGCCGGGAGACGTTCGGGAGAAGCCGGGAGACGTTCGGGAGAAGCCGGGAGACGCGTTCGGGAGAAGCCGGGAGACGTTCGGGAGAAGCCGGGAGACGTTCGGGAGAAGCCGGGAGACGCGTTCGGTCAACAGATATACATCGCAGCAGCGCAACCCAACATTTTAATCAAATAGTTTTAGAAGATAGTTAATGAGTTTATCATGTGTCAAAATATATTGCTCATAAAGTCAGGGCAAAAAATAACGTACAGGCTTCGGCGTTACCCCCATTCATTGATATTTATCAATTAATGCTAATAAAACCAGCAAAACGCCTTTTTGGGCGATAACCGAGCGGGCGCGCTCTGGTAAAGCTAAAACAGGGTTGAAATATGAAACGGTACGGGAGCACACGTGGTAGTAACACATAGTCCTTTTAGTCCTCCATAAAAATTGCCAGGCCTCCATGCATGCCAACATAAAAATTAAGTTTGATTAAATTGTTCATGATCTCCTTTCTCAAATCCGCCAAAAGGGAGTACGTTGTAGCATTGTCGGGTGCTAACGTCCGTTTGGTAATGAACACATCTTGACTACTGATTACGCTCGTCCTCCCGTGGTATAGGGGAAAAATCTGATTATGAGCGGCCCGGCCGCATATTTCCTAAGTGTATACAGCTGGCGGGCGTGTTTGGAAATAGCAGCCACTTATGGAGACATAAGTCAGTCAAAAATATAATTGCTTTGATTTTTTTTTTGGAGGCATCGTCCATACTTGTTTGGTTCTCCAATATATCTTACGGTTTTTAAATATGTTTGAAAAGTTCAATTTTGGGAAATTGTTCCCAAAAATATTATTTTTTGGGGGAACAATTTCCCAAAATCGAACTTTTTAAACATATTCAAAAACCGTAAATATATTGGAGAACCAAGTATGGACGATGCCTAAACAAAAATCAAAGCAATATCTATATTTTTGACTGACTTATGTATCCCTAACCCAAGTGGTTGCTATTTCCAAACACGCCCGCCAGCTGTATACATTTGGGAAATATGCGGCCGGGCCCGGCCCGATCCGACCCGTGGCGACTCTTTTGAGAAGCTCATATATCTGCAACCACACGTCCGATTGACAAGCGGACTCTTTGCCGAGCAGCCCCATCCAACCTACCCCGTTTGAGACCGGTGCTGACTCATGTGGGTGACTACCACTGCGCGTGCTGCGTGAGGGGTGTCTTTTCTCGCAAAAACTCTGCAACGGCTGAGCCGATTGTGTTCAAATTTGGTGTGTGGTTAGGGACCCCTCAGCCACCACTTTCCCACAAGTCAGGGGTGGCGTGCCTCTGCACGTGCGCACGTGCACACCCCTATTATATATATATCAGGAACGGCTGAGCCGATTGTGTTTAAATTTGGTGTGTAGTTAGGGACCCCTCAACCGCCGCCTTCCCAGAAGTCAGGGATAGGGTGCCTCAGCACGTGCGCACGTGCACACCCCTATTCCATATCTCAGGAACGGCTGAGCCGATTTTGTTCAAATTTGGTGTGCAGTTCGTCCGACGGTGGCTCTCTGTTAATGCTGACGCAGCACAACTGCCGGGACGGCGGTAGCTGGCAAGGCGACGGCGGCCGCCGCTCGGGTCATGGTACAGCAGAGGCCCGGTGGGGGATCGACCCATGAGATGGTGACGGGGTGACGGGGACGCAAAAGCCAGATTATGGTATGGGCACCACAACATCCTGAACGCTGCATGCTTCAGCGTGTACAAAATTAATGCTCAGATTAATAATGCCATTTTTAATCAATGATTATTTGTGTTCATTTCGATGTTTGTGTGCCACGCGCTGTGGTACCACCCCCATCAGAACGCACCATACCAAAATCAAAATTGATTTGATGGACCTATCCAATGGTGAAAACCCGATCTCAATCGGAGCAGTGGTTTCAAAGTTATTAGCTTCCGAAAAGCGTCGAAACGGTCGGTTCGGGTCGGGTCGGGCCGGGTTTGCAGTCTGTGTTGGACAAACTGGATAATGATTAGTGGTTAGGGACCGGGTTTGCAGTCTGTGTTGGACAGACTGGATAATGATTAGTGGTTAGGCACCGGGTTTGCAGTCTGTGTTGGACAGACTGGATAATGATTAGTGGTTAGGGACCGGGTTTGCAGTCTGTGTTGGACAGACTGGATAATGATTAGTGGTTAGGGACCGGGTTTGCAGTCTGTGTTGGACAGACTGGATAATGATTAGTGGTTAGGGACCGGGTTTGCAGTCTGTGTTGGACAGACTGGATAATGATTAGTGGTTAGGGACCGGGTTTGCAGTCTGTGTTGGACAGACTGGATAATGATTAGTGGTTAGGGACCGGGTTTGCAGTCTGTGTTGGACAGACTGGATAATGATTAGTGGTTAGGGACCGGGTTTGCAGTCTGTGTTGGACAGACTGGATAATGATTAGTGGTTAGGGACCGGGTTTGCAGTCTGTGTTGGACAGACTGGATAATGATTAGTGGTTAGGGACCGGGTTTGCAGTCTGTGTTGGACAGACTGGATAATGATTAGTGGTTAGGGACCGGGTTTGCAGTCTGTGTTGGACAGACTGGATAATGATTAGTGGTTAGGGACCGGGTTTGCAGTCTGTGTTGGACAGACTGGATAATGATTAGTGGTTAGGGACCGGGTTTGCAGTCTGTGTTGGACAGACTGGATAATGATTAGTGGTTAGGGACCGGGTTTGCAGTCTGTGTTGGACAGACTGGATAATGATTAGTGGTTAGGGACCGGGTTTGCAGTCTGTGTTGGACAGACTGGATAATGATTAGTGGTTAGGGACCGGGTTTGCAGTCTGTGTTGGACAGACTGGATAATGATTAGTGGTTAGGGGCACACCAACTGGTCATACCTGAACAGAGTCGCCGCCGCTCGAGGTCGGCGACCGGTTCGGCCACGGCGTCGTGCTCTATATCCGAGGTGATGATGTGCGGGGTGCCCCGACGGCCGGTCGCAGCGTAAAAGTCGACCGCCCCGCCGATCACCATATTGTTGGCCTGCCGGGGGCAGACCCTGTCCTAGTCAGCAACAACATCACACACAAGAGGACAGTGCTAATCTGTTAGGTCTAAGGTCATGTTTGTTGTGTGATTCTGTAATAGTTTAGGTGTCGCTGTGTGCTAGCCAACTAGCTATTTTGGGGACAAAACTAACCCAATAAAAGCAATGAGCTCATATTTCTGAGCCTCAAATTGTTCCTCAGAAATTTAAGTCCATTGCCTACGACAGTAACGGGAATAAATAATGTAAATAATACTCATACACATAGCAGCTAAACCTAACCGCTGACGGTCCTTGACGCTCTAAAAGCTCCTTTTGATGTCAACCTAAACGTTTACATCAAAACGAAACTTCAGCCTTGCCAACTCCGTTATTGCGCGTTACTGACCAACATGTGCGTACGTCAAAAGACGCCCAGACAACCAGCAGGCACCGTTTCAGCCAGTCAACACACCCACCTCAGTGCCACCAGAGGTGAATAGCACGTGCTCCGGCTGGGCGCCAATGGCGTTAGCCACGTGACCTCGCGCCTCGTCTATCACGCGGCGAGCGCTCAGGCCTGGCGCGTGCCTGGAGCTCGGGTTGGCCCAGTGCTGAGACAAAGAATCAGCGATGTCTGCCACCACCTCGGCCGCCCAGCGGCCGTAGGTGGCGTTGAAGTCCATGTACAGCATGGCGTGTCAGATTGTGTTCTTGCTTGTCATGGTGCGCGCTGATGTGAGGCTTGGGAACAGGACGTCATATGATGGAAGTTACCTGAATATGAGAACAGGGAATAAAATGTGACTTAAATGATCGGGAGATGATTTAAATGAATCGATGTTGGCTATCACAATTGTTTCCATACTGCCATGAATGCTGATCAGATTCCACACGAAGCTCCTCCCGGACGGACGACACTCCCTACTTAGCGCAGCGACACCACCTGTCACCTGGCCGATGTGGCGACTGTGGGAAATACATATCCTGACACTGGTAAACCAGATTCTCAGGCGATAATCTACGACGAACCCCTGTCCCTGTCCTCGACATGAGTTTCGCTGGCATACGATCCACATGTTCAAAGGGACAGAAGGATGGTGATGTGAGAGCATGACAGGAGTCGCCTTTCATGGACCAGGTGTAGGTAGACAGAGAGGTAATGGACACACATTCATCATTGTATCCGTGATAGTCACAGATCCACCTCAATGTAGGCTGACAGGACAACAGTCAGGCACATTTAATGCTGCTTGACTGTTGTCTGCGACTGTGACCCTACAGCATTTGTCCAGCATGATCAGGCCCCGCGAGGCCTCATAGATCGCCGGGGAGCACAACTTTAGAGAGCCGACAATGTGGTGGACTGTCCCCAGCTCCATGTGTGACTCCTGGACTGCTGGGCCTGGGGTCTCTCTCACTGTATGGTGGGGTGCCAGCTGAGTCAGTGGCCAGCTGAGTGGAAATCTAGGAGAATGTGGATGAAGGGATGAGATGAAGCGCTGAATGGGGTCAGGGGTGAGGCATGAACGATGGGTTAAAGGTATGGTAGTCTCACAACAGAGTAGCCCACATCCCATGTTTCCTGTTCAGGGCAGTGAAGCTCATAGTTTTTGTCCACACCCATGAGTCAATTTCCTTGTGACCTAGAAGGCCTTTTCGACTTTTGGAGAAATAAATTCCAACTCACTCAAAAAGTACCACAAATAGGACCATCCAGTTTTATTCATCATGTGTATTCATACAATTTAAGTTATAACTTATAGCCATTTTCATCATCCCCAAAATAATATTTCACCTAAAACCATACCCCACCTTGTAGGTTATTGGGATCCTTTTACATGCCTATGTCTGACTTTGCTAAGAACAATATGTTGACCAAGACCAAATGCCACAGGATCAGAAGCTGACCAAAACATAATTTGAATAAAATGATTACAGAGAAGTGAAGCAATGCTAAAGCTTAAATAAGTTGATTTGGCAACATTGACAAAACAGTATAAATATACAGACATTCTTTACAGCTTGACACAGTATACACCCATTACAGACACAGAGCCCCTTCTGATTTCCTCGAACTTAGTACCTATCTACCAGAGGTTATTTTGGGTCAGAATCATGATTCTGAGATTTTAGGTCCTATTTCTAATAACTTTGTCTCAAGACTGATGTTTTAAATAAAAAGTTTTTTTTCACATTTTTTCAACCATACATCTCTCAATCAGTCCAACATTTTTTATTGGTAAATAATTTATAATTTTACAAATAAACACTTTGATCTTCACTAGGGTAGAAAACCGTAACCGCGGACATGTTGTAACACCAAGCTTTTTCATGCTATTGGCAATGTAGATAATACTGACACACTATATCGCCAATAGCAAGAAAAGAGTCCAGTGTTAGGACAGTGTCAGCGGTTACTGCTGTTACTCTATCTCTACATAATTTCCAGTTCAAACAATTATTTTTTGTAATTTCAAAAGCTAATTGATGTCAAAATTGCATTAAGTGCACCACTTTTGAGTTTATTCTGACAATCTGATACCTACCTACCAAGTGGGAGGGGCAACAGGCACATATCTTGGTTGTTGTAGTTGAGAGACCCATTTAATTTTGCGTACACACACCATAGAGAAACACCATGCAGTTGTATATTTTTGACGACACATTAATATAATTACCTAGAAGGTGGTGCTAGGAGGGATAAAAAGGGGATCAGCAAAATCATATCAAGAAGGTAGGTAGGTACTACAAACTCACCTGCTAGGTTTGCTCAACCATCACCGTCTGAACAAGACAGGAAGGAGGGTACCCTTGGCGTACAGAAATGAGCTAATTCCTTCAGAAGTAGGCATGAGTAAAATATTATTTCTTAGGCATGGAATAAGGAATTGGTATGGTGTGTCTGCATAGAATATGTACACGCGCACGCGCCACGCGCACGCACACGCCACACCGCACACGCACGCACACACAAGCACACACACACACACACACACACACACACAAAATATCATCAATTGAGAAGACACAACCTATCAATTATATATGGGAGAGAAAACTTATAACCATAACAAGCAGTTGCCAACAATAAACTCACAAGGAAAGAAAGCGAGAGAGAGAGAAAAAGGGCAGATTGCGGGCATATGGTTTAGGACTCAGAGGAAGGTTGAGGCAGGATGGACATCCCTGGCGCTTCTGACCCCACCCCAGCTTGAGAAGGGTGGGGTGGCATACCAAGGGGGTTTGGATTGGATGAGAACTGAGGTCAACAGTCATGCTCCTTGATTAATTCACATATTCATAGTCTGTTACCCAAAGTAGCTGCCAGCCCATTTTTGAACTGTGGTAAGGAGTTTTCTTCCACTAGCCATCCTGGAAAAGCATTCCAATCCTGTATAACTCGATGTGAGAAATATCAGGTCCTCACATCCACTTGACCACAACAAACCTTGATTTTAAACCTATGTCTGTGTGTTCTGCTGTCTACATTAAGTCCCAGACCTTTGTTGAAGATATCTGGCAATGACCCAACATTTTATGATATCTGCACAAAGTAGACAACCCTTGACTGAAAAGAGGTTGAGGGCTCCGAGCCAGTCACCATACCCCTTGTCCGTACTTTACACTTTACATTTGGGTGATAATGTTGCATAGGTAGGTACATATTATAAATGCCTTTTTATTATTTCATTACTGCCTACCTCTTGACCTTATTGTTATTTTTTTATGCAGTTCAGTTTAATATTAGTACATTTACCTACTTGGCTCAATGATACAATTATGGTTTATGGACCAAGCACCATATCCTCTTGTGACCAAGGCGCTACCTGGAAATATCACCCTGTTCCAAGGGATATGGGGGCAGAAACAACTTTTTGCAGAGGCCCACAGAGGCATTTGAACCCCGGTCCCTGGCACAGAAAGCAAGTATTGTACCACTGTGCTGTAATGGGTTAAAAATACTGACCAAGGGCCAAGGCCACAATACATAAAATACTGGCCAAGGCTATATACCAGTATACAACATGTGACAGGAACGTCAACAAGATATTTGGGGCAGCCCAAATCCTACCCCAAATGGGGCAGCAAGCTGCCTGCCCCATTTGGGGCAGACTTTGCCGGATCAAATCACAAATGTCACTCCTCAGCCCAATGTTATTGACTGGGGTGGTGGGGGGTTGGTCATTGTCAAAACACGTTTTCTCTAGTTTGAATTTGCTCTGTCCCTAGCCCATGATAACTTACTTATAAAATTAATAAATACCAACAAATACACCACAAGTCTGACAGCCACAACACACACACACACACAGAAAAATGGCCTTGGCCGGTACCGTTCGCCATGCAAAAAGTTCTTCCCACCATTTTCCTCAACCATTTTTTTAACTATCAACTGTGAAAAGTTTCTATATTTTAGATACAATGAGTGACAATTCTTGCTCTGTATGATAATATATGTTATAAAATAAATAATCTGTAATCTTTATAATGTCAGCAAATTGCAATATTTGTTAAAACATGGGATATTACAAATTGTCTTGCACTGCAACAAAAATACTTGATGAGTAGGGAAATATGGCAGCAAAGAAGAATACAGCTATGCCAGAATTGCTACAAAAGTGGCACATTTGGTTAATTCAGCAGGGTTTCAACTATTCAATACTTTGTTCTTCCTGAGCAGCAATGCTGTGTATACCCCAACATTTGACCTGCCCTGACTTGCATGAGTTGCCCCAAATAATCTTGCTGTTGCCACAGGCAGCAATTTCTGCCACCAAATTTCCAAAGCTGCCCAAAAATTTCCAAAAGCTGCCCCAATTTTGATATCTTGGTGCCAACCCTGCCCCGACAAGATCTTGTCAAAACCTGCCACGTTTTGCCTACTGGGCTATATATCTATGGACTATGGCCACATATATGGCCTTGTATAAACCCATCAAGTCCGTACAAGAAACCCATAAACCCAGGGCTGAGGGCCTGCATGCATATAAATCTACCTTCTTGTCTTGATAGGTTAGGGCTGGCACATAGCTGCGAGGCATATATATATAAACCTATCTACCGCCGGTTCAGCAGTTGGGTTATAGCAGTTACCCTGGGTTATAGGGCCATGTCCTCTATTATCACCCTGATAGGGCCTTGCCCACGGTCATACAGCATACACGGTTTATACAGCCTTGCCCACGGTAGATAAAATATAAAAAAATGTCTTGCCTACCGCCTACCTTCCTGTTCTTGTTCTTGATGGGGGCAGGGCAATAGGGTTAGGCCGCGTTATTAGTAAAGTAACCTTGAGGGCGCGTAGCTGCGAGGACCTACCGCCCAAGGCTATGTAAACCAGGTAGACCGCTCCGGCCGAAAAAGTGGCGACAACTCGTAATTTAGTTGCAACGACCCCGCAGCTGCTGTGACGCGGATGAGGGTCTCGCGGCCGGCCGGCCGGTCGCCTACGTAGGGTTAACGCCTAGACCCCTCCCGCTTTTTTGTCGCTTGGTTCCTTTGTTTGTCGGCTGATTTTTAAACTTAAGATGTCTATCTACTACAAATTAATCGTTGTATTGGATGCCGTTGCGAAAATTGCAATC
>JAXIVJ010002246.1:0-27500 GCA_036785665.1 Chirona hameri
ATATATATATTATACTTAATACTAACTCCCTAAGTATACAAAGTAATAAGAAAATAACTAATGAATGACGCGTTCAGTTCCACTGAGCGCGGCGCCGGTTGCGCACGTGCTGTGGTCTCTCCTCGCCGCGTTGACCCCAGTGGCCTTTAGATTCACGGTCTCGGCCGCTACTCTTTATATTGTGTGTTGGGGCAATGTGAGTGTGTGAGTGATTGATTCATAAAGGCGATTTAGCATTTAGCCGCATCACGTGCACGGTGACCTGGCCTAGGCCTGAATCTGATTGACGGCGTGCACGGTGGCTTGTCTTGGTGGCCAACTACCGGCGTCTACGGAGTCTACGGAAGTCCTGGCAACACGACTACAACCATCGCCGCTCCAGTTTCTGGAGCGGACAAGCTAAGTACCTGCTGTCAATCTGGCCAGTGTTACGCTGCAATAATCTCCTGTCCCGGTCCCACCTTTGACGGGTGAACTTGGTCGACCTCTGCCGTGTTAACAACGCGACTACAAACCCTGCCGCTCCAGTTTCCGGAGCGGTCAAGCTCAGTACCGGCTGCCGAGTGATCGGCTTACGTCCTTTCAGCCTTCAGTTGCACCCGGTGTTTGCATCTCAGCATGAATCGCCAATTGCTGCGCTTTTGGTGACGGTGGCGGTAACCCAGGTCATCGTGCGGGCCACCCTACGGCCCCAAATCCCTGGCGTTCGGCTCGGCGCTTGCCCTCGGGCCGGGCGGGTTGGCTGTGGAATGCGGACCGCGCCAGGTCAACCGCGGCTGCCAGGGGCGAGCCCAGGGTTGCCCTGGCCGGCTTGAGTGCGAGTGTGAGCGCGAGTCGACCTACTGCTGACTGCGGGCCTGGCAGCCGCCCACGCGCCGGGGCAAGCGATCACGAAGTAGGGTTGTAGGGGAGGGGTGATGTGGCGGGCACGGGGTGACTACCGCGCTGGCGAACTCTATATCGCACAGTTAAATATTCAAAGTTTGAAGCCTAAGCTACCGGAGCTGCGTCACAGCCCTGGCTGAGATGCATCAGTTTGACATCCTCGCACTTAGTGAAACGTGGCTGCGGCCGTCTGTCCCCGCCCGGCTTCTGACGTGGATGGGTATCGGCTATTTAGACACGACCGGCCTGCTAACAGTGGACTGTCCAAAGGCTATGGAGGTGTCGCAGTTCTAGCGCGCGACTCGTTTTGATGTGACAGTTTTGAAAACGCCCCATACTACTGTTGAGTCTTCGAATCTTGAGATCATTTGGACCTTGTACGACCAGCCAAAGCCAACACATTGTTTCCGGATCATTGTACCGACATCCCACTAATACGGCCCGGCAGGTGTCTGATGATCTCGATGTTTTGGAGAACCAGATACAGTGCATGATGCTTACGCATGACTGCCCAATTGTGATAGCGGTTGACTTAAATATCAACTCGATCGGCTCGAACACCGGCACTGGCTATCAGAAGCTATGCAACTGTTACAATCTTACAATCTGCACATGTGCAACAACACCCATCCGACATACCGTCCAGCCGGCTCGTTGTTAGATGTGAAGATCACATTGTAAGGACCTTGTCCAGCGCTGTGGTGTCACCGCCTGTCACTACAGCCCGCACGACTTCACGCGAAACGCTATTGAAGGTATCGAAAGAGAAACGCCAAACGACAGCCATAACATCCCGATGCTTAATTCGCGTTGATTTTGATTACTTCAATGATTTACTCGGCAACGCGGAATGGTCTCTAAGTGTGACGACATCCTGATAAGTGGGACTCTTTCTAGGAGTGTTAAACCCCATCTAAATGATGTCGCACCTGCTAGGTGCATTACATTACGAAACCAGTCCGCCCCACCTGTCTCAGCCGATACGCGTGTGCTGATGGCTCGTCGCGAGTCGCTCTAGCACGCGGCTCGCGTGATGATTACAAGGACATCAATAGGCAGACGCGGGCAGCTATCAGACAGATTGTCGTGATTATATTAGGAAGCAGATTGCTGAGGCAGGGCACTCCGGCATGTGGCGGTGCGTTAAGCCGATCATTGGTGGTAAGGTGGGTACGTCGGCCACTCCCAACATTCATCCAGACACTCTCAAGGAGTACTTTGTGAAGGTAGGGCCTACAACTGCAGCCAGCGTGTCGAACCGAGGTGCGATTCTGCCAGTCCGGCTCCCCAGAGTTATGACCTGCTCCTTATGGTGCGCCCGGTGTCACTCGATGAGCTGATGGCAGCCATGTCAGCGATGAACCCGACGACGTCGTGTGGCCTAGACGATGTAAGCACACAACTTTTACAGAAGTGTTTCGTGGCATCAGCTGTCCCATACTTGACGTCATTAATAGCAGCCTCATTGACGGAACTGTGCCCAGCGCGTGGAAACACGCCCTCCTCACAGCCCTCCCGAAACTAGTAATTTGAATGATCCAGCCGCATTTAGACCGATCTCTGTCGTACTAGCATAGAGCAAAGATAGTTTGAGCGCATTGTTCACCACCAACTCAGTTCCTATTTCAACCAGCATGATTTATTTTCACATATACAGCACGGGTACCGAACAAACTTTTCCACCGAGACCGTGCTTACCGTTGTGGTGGACACAATATTTACCGCGATGGATACTGGTGACGGCGCTCTGCTTGTTTTGATTGATTTGTCGAAATGTTTTGACGTTGTGGATCTCAAACTGCTCTTATCCAAACCCAAAATGTACAATATCGACACGAAATGGTTTGAAAGTTACCTTCGCGGGCATACCCAACAGGTTCAGATCAGATACCCATCGGGCACACGGTGCGATCCCGTAGTCTCCCCAACGGAATGGGAGTATTCAGGGTATCGCCCTTGGGCCGCTCATGCATTCAATTTGTTTTTCAATGACCTAGCATTACTCTCAAAAGACGCTACAGTGTACAATATGCCGACGATACGCAGATTTTGGTTACCGGAAATAAAAGTAAAATGCAACAGCTCGTTACGACCATGGAACCACATGCGGAACTTTATATACTTTTGGGGTTGTAGCTACAACTGCATCCTCAAAAACTACAACCCCAATCATTAATATTACAACCCAACATTGCCAGTGAATGCCTACCCAAGTAAATAATACAGTAAATGATACGCAAAACTAAAGGATTTTTCACTAAAGGAATTTTCAATAACAATAATAACAAAACAATTAATAAATATATGAACACAGAAAAGGACAAACTTTAAAATGTTAGTAAGTTTGTCATAAAATAACATTTAAAATCCAACAATAGGTAGTACAACATGTTATCCCAAAATTACTCAGAAAGACTATGTAGGTACCCAGGGTGTAGGGTCATATTCAGTTGGGTCATAAACACTATAGAACAACACTACCTACTGACAAACGGGTAACATTTTTGTCAATTTCAGACACCCACAAAATGGCAATCTATAGGTGTTAACATAAAAACATGAGCAAAACAAGATTGAGTGTAGCATATTTTACATTGGGCTTAGTTCTGGATAGGTCACACATTTAACATTAGAGTGCACCCTTACGCGGTTGGCAAAAGTTATATTACATTTTGAGCTAAAATATGCTGGTGAAATTGACACTTAATGAAGAACTTGAACAATATTATACATATTTTGGTGTGTGAAAGACGTGAAGGCATACCAATCATCCTGAGCTGGAAAAAGACCACAAATAATCATAGACCCAAATCATGAGTTTACATTTAGGATTAATTTACCACAACCTTCAATTTTTAGCCAGACAAACACTATTTTCACAAGATATACCTGGTCATGGTGTTGAAAAGTAGAGGGCCACATCAGTAAAAGTCATTTTAAAAGAGAATAGCCTAATCCAACATCAATCAAACAAAAACGCATGTGAAAACAGCATAAATATTGAAAGCAATATACAAGGGCAAAATAAATGTACATATTTGACATAGCTGCGTCATATTTGTCTCTTTTATTCAGCTACGTCAAATTAGCAGTAGATTAATATTGCTCAGTAGTATCAATCTATTGGGCAATCTAAAATTTGAGGCACGTAGCCTAAGAACTTGGCAGGTGCGTCCTCCTTGCCACGCTGAACACGAAAAACCTAAAATTAGTCTAGAACGCGGGCTACTTTCAGAGTTATACCGTTTTAGAGATCTACAGTTTTGAGTCCCGTCGCCTCAGAATCGCCTGAAACTTGACAGGTAGGCCCTCCTTGCCACGCTGAACACGAAAAACGTAACATTAGCCTGGAACACGGGGTACTTTCAGAGTTATAGATTTGTTTAAGTTTTGAATGTCTGTCTTCCTTTATTTTGAAACGACTGCGCAGGAATTGGAAGCTTTCCGCGTCAAGTTAGCCAGATATTCAACTGACAGACATTCAAAACTTAAAACGTTATAACTTTAAAAGTAGCCCGTATTCCAGGATAATTTTACGTTTTTCGTGTTTAGCGTGGCAAGGAGGACCTACCGTCAAGTTTCAGGCAATTTTGAGGCGACGGGCCTCAAAATTATAGATTGGGCAATATCAATCAGCTGCTAATTTTACGTACGTCTTTTATTATTCCTAAAAGGCAGGGTATTAACCCTCGCCCTACAGGGGGGGGGGGGGGCCTGACAGAACCCTGAGGGTTTTCTTGAATAACTTTTTACACATGCAATGCATCTTGCTGAAATTTTTGGTAGTTGAGTTTTACAACAATTATACGTAGGCTGTAAACTTCAATTGAAATTGGTTGAGTAGTTTTGGAGATAATCATGTTTTGATGATGTCATGTTGGTAAAAAATGATAAATATTTGCAAAATCATAGAAAACAGAGTTTTGAAACAAATTGCAAACGCAATTCACCAAATATACAAAATAGCATTCTCTTTAAAATGGCGATCTCGGATTTTCAAAATTTTGGGGTTTTGACCCCTAATTGTTTTTTTTGTTAAATCCCCACAAAATCAAAATTTTCATAGATATTAGAAAAACCGGAATTCATGTGAGAGTACTGAGTATGGACAATACCCATACCAAATTTCAAAGCAATATCTTCATTTTTGACTGAGTGATAGCTCTCTAAGTGTAAGAAACTGATGACGTCATTTTTTTTAATATTTTTTTTTACTTTTTTTTGACAAGATACGAACAAATAATTACTTTTTTTGTATTTCTGAGCAAAACTGGTCTAGGAACATGCCTTTTTATTTACATTTATCAATTTCCGAGGTCATTCACTTGACCTGGAAGGTCACCCGTTGACCTGAAACCTAAAATTCGCATACTGTTAGATTCCTCTCATGACAGGCAACATGCTGGTTCTTACCGCATTGCTCAAAGTTACTTGGTTTGGAAGTTAACAGGGGGGCCTGTCAGACAGTCAGTATTGGTTCACTTTTGACCAATAGGGCGAAAGTGAAAACAGCTCCCATAGGGAGAGGATTAATCCATCACCGAAATGATCACTTTCTCATTGACTTCCATGTTAAAGCATCACCATCTATTTCTCAAGCTTTTATCCTAACCCAACCTAACCTAACCTCACCTCACCTCACCTAACCTCACCTCACCTCACCTCACCTCACCTCACCTCACCTCACCTCACCTCACCTCACCTCACCTCACCTCACCTCACCTCACCTCACCTAACCCTTGGAGCCAGTTTACATATTTTTTAAAGAAGTCCATCGGCCGAAGCCCGAAATCCTCAATATGTTGTGACGTTTTGGTGATTTTAAGTCATTTACGGTGATAAAGTTAGTTATTCGGTGATGGGATTAATGTATTGCCTTACTAAAATAATGCTGTTTGGTTCTCGCCTAATTTGTTTGCCTTGTGCATGGGTGGAGAATCCTATAGGGCAGCCCCGGCTGCGGCCGGGGCAGCCTCAAAGTTGCCTCGGCGGGGCCGGGGCAGCCATTTTTGAGAGACTTTTTTTTGCAAGACCTTAGTTATTATTTAAAAAGAATAAAGAAACGCAAATATAATCCCAGCATAAAAATGCATACTTGGTACGACTATCTGTGAAAAATATGGGTAAAATTGCGCTTTCGGTGCGCTTTCGAAATGGGGGGGGGGGGGGAGTAGTCAAAGGGGGCTGAGCCTTGCCAACTTTGTCTTAGTGAACACCTCGGGCAGGTCAGAAAACTTATATTTTCGGGGGAGGCACAGTTGGTCGCTATCTCCGGTCTAAAAGAGGCATATTGTCCGATCTAAAGGGGTGCCGCCGGCACTCACGACTCAAGGGGCGCCACCTGCACTCGAGAGTGGCACCTTCGGTGTCCAGACGCCCAGGAGAGGCGCCCTCAATCGTGATTCCCCCCGCATGTCCATGAAGTTAGCGACGGATTCGGATTCGAATTCAGCGTCGAGTAGCGATTCGCTTCACAATGTGGTGACAGATCAATTGGGGCACGCTGATCACGAAATGGCATTCATTTTGACATTCACGGTAATCTTAGCCGAAGTTATTGTCCGATCGCCAAAATAATGGTCTCATTCGATTACTCGGGTCAGTATATAGCCGTAGCCTTCGCAACCTCACTCGTAGCAAATGACATTGGCCCTCAATTTCAAGATCAATGGCGATTGGATGATAACTTCGGGTCGTTTTGAGTCCTTTGACCTTGAAATTGAGGATCAAGGTCATTTTCCACGAGTGAGGTTGCAAAGGTTACGGCAGATACTGACCCGAGATTTTGGCAATCGGCTTCTAACTTCGGGTCGTTTTGAGCCGCCCCGTCATATGGCCTTGAAAATGAGGGTCAATGTCATTTGCCACGAGTGAGTTTGCGAAGGCTGTGGCTAGATATTAACCCGAGGAATCGAATGAGACCATTATTTTGGCGATCGGACAATAACTTCGGGTTATTTGTCCTTTGACCTTGAAAATGAGGGTCAAGGTCATTTGCCTCCAGTGAGGTTTCGATAGCTGCGCCTAGATATTGGCTCGAGGAATAGAATGATACCATTATTTTGTTTTGCGATCGGACAATAACTTCGGGTCGTTTTGAGCCACCCCGTCCTTTGACCTTGAAGATGATTTTGAAGATGACCTTGAATGTCAAAATGAATGTCATTTGCGTGATCAGCGTGCCCCAATTAAACTGTTCCCACATTTTGAAGCAAATCGCTACTCGACGCTGAATTCGAATCCGATTCCGTCACTAACTTCACGGACCGCCACGTGCCACGTGCCCCCTAGGGCCCCTTGGTTGCGCCCCTGTCCTCGGCCGGGGCAACTTCGAAAACAATTATCCACCCATGGCCTTGTGAGTTGTGGGAAATATCAAATATGTTATAAGTATTTTTATATCTCACTGTAATATATAAAAGGACCGGGCCTGGACCATCACCAGGAGGAGGTGCCTTTCTTGCAAGAAATGGCTAGTTGCTGAATCACACCATTTATGTACAACCTAAATATTGATATTGGCTGATTATTGTTGTGTGAGCTACCATGAGGTAGTCTCTGCCTACTTTGACCCAACATGATACTGTCAATTTGTTTAAGATTGCACACCTCGCTGTTGCTAAAATACGTCAGTAATGAGGTAATACAACCTATGTTCATTCTAAGGTGTTAAACTTCAATTTTGCACATACTTCGTTTTTATCATTAGTCGCTTTTACTACCCCCCCCCCCCCCCCCGGTCGCCGACCCAATTACAACCCCAACGAAAAACAAAAAGTTCCGCCTCTGCATGGAACGCACCTTGTCGGTCGTAATGGACTGGTTCAACAACCATTCTATGAAGGTTAACACAACAAAAACACTGTTGATAGTTTTCGGGACGAAGGCTATGCTGCGTCATATGCCCCCTGTGAACATAAAGTTCGGGTCAGCTGTCATCACGGAAAGTCGCACTGTTAAGAACCTTGGTGTAGTGATGGACAAACATCTCACGTTCGAACCACACATTGATCAGCTTGCTGCCAAGTCGACAGGCATACTGATGGCCCTGTCCCATGCGAAGCATGTGCTTCCAAAAGACACACTCGTTCGAATTGTCAGTGCACTGGTACTCTCCTACATCAGATATTGTATCGCATTGTATGGTACGCACGGGACCACACAGCTCCATCGTGTGCAAAAAGTCATTAACTTCTGTGCGCGGGTGGTGAGTGGAAGGAGAAGATGCGATCACATATCTGATGTCGTCAAAGATCTCCGGTGGCGCAACGCTGATCAACTGGTCAAATACCACACGCTTTGCCTGCTCACAAAGGTCCTGCTCACAGGCCAACCACCTGATATAGCCGCGATGTTTATCCGTGCTGATCACACATATGACACGCGGCAGTCTAACCAACTAAGGCGCCCCCGTGCTGTGAGCAACTCCGGTGCTCGCCGATTTAGCTATAAAGCATCGGATCTCTTCAACCGCTTGCCACCTGACGTGCGCAATACTGCGCGTCTCTGTAGTTTTAAGCGCCAGCTGATGGAGCTGTCACTGAGTGATGCGCGCGATAACACATGAGTGCGCAGCGTGTGGTCGTGAGCGTGCGTGATGCTGCACTATGTGTGTGTGTGTGTGTGTGTGTGTGTGTGTGTGTGTGTGTGTGTGTGTGTGTGTGTGTGTGTGTGTGTGTGTGTGTGTGTGTGTGTGTGTGTGTGTGTGTGTGTGCGTGTGCGTGTGCGTGTGTGTGGGTGTGTGGGTGTGTGGGTGTGTGGGTGTGTGGGTGTGTGGGTGTGGGGGTGTGGGGGTGTGGGGGTGTGTGCTGACTGATGTCTGATTCGCCGGAATGATCTCTTGACCGATGGTATGGTGTGTTTTCCTGCTTTTACCATGTTTTGCTCGTCCTATTTTATCCGATATGACGTGTAACTTTTAAAAACCACTGATATTTGTGGAAAGTTACGAATTATATGAATATGAATAGGACGTCATATTCTTTAATTTAGTTTTGTTTTGCTTTTATTGATCCGATGCATACAAATAAGTGTCACCACTGTATTTCGGAGACAAAACTGGTCTGAAACATTACTTTTTATTTAGATAAATGAATTTTAAATTTTGACCTTTGTGACCTGAACTTGACCTGAACTTCACCTAAGGGCCATTATATGGGGTCAGGTTGTGAAAATGGCTACTACCATCGAATTATCTGTGTAAAATAACCCATACAAATGTGTGGACCATAGTAACCTTTTGTGATCTGACCTTGACCTTTGCTTACAATCTCAGTTTCGCTTATGTGGGAGATAAATTATACTTAAGAGAGCACTTTGTGCGATAATATAGTCGCAATCTAAGACTTTGAATTGGAAGTAAGGCCCATCAACACAAATACCTAAATTTTGACCTTTGACCTGACCGTGACCTGACATGTGACCTTATTTTTAAAATTCAGCGTACCTCTCATTGAGAGCTTTCGATTGTCGCCTTGCGCGTTTCGCTGCGATTATTGGTTCGGAAGATAACGAGGGGGCAGAATCTGCCCCCTCCTCCCTCCCCCAGGGAGGGGGGGGGGTTGAATACCCAGCGGGGCGCGGATAACTATCTGTACATATGTGTGTGATGATGTCCCACTCTTGTGTAAGAGAACACATCATATATTAAGAACTTTTTGCCAGATGGGGCCCAGGTAGCCCTATAGACACAGTACCTAATACAATCCTGCTAATCACATGGACAATATCACATGAAAGGCAAGTATAACCACAGTGACCGCGCAGTACGAAAGAGCACTGCTGCAGGAAATATGATGAGTCGATCATGCGCTCGCTCCCGTGATTGGCCGTGAAGGAAACAGGAATTTGCTGCGCTCAAACTTTGCAAACCAGCTCCAGTCCGACAACGCGCAAAAGTATTCAATCGGCAATAACCTTTTAAGGTTATTCACGCTACAAATGCTAAGTAATTAGACATTACTATTATTGAATCGAAATAGCTTCTCATTAAACGTAAAGAGAAAGATTTCAAACTCTTACGTGAGACACTCCCGTTTTGACAGTTTGGAAGCTCCCCGGAGTCCGAAATGCACTCAAAGGAAATTCAATTAAATAAATCAGATTAGATAAAGTTCCGCTGTTTTGTAGTTCTCAAGATTAGATTAATTGATTACCTCCAACATGCTTCTTTGGAGGTTCTATACCCCGGGAACACTTTGTTTTGGTGAGAAGTCAAATGTTTCAGAAATATTAATGTTTGTACCAGGCATTCCTTTTTTCCGTCTTTACGTGAAATATTAATTATAATTCTTGAAGATTATGTTCCGTTGGTTAACGTAAATATGCGATATGCATAATGGGGTTCGGGACAATTTTGTAAGGTATCAATTTTTTGGGTTCATAAAAACAAGGCTAATTTTTAATATTAGCCGTTTTCACGAAGGAAAATTGCACTGAAAAGTTTCTGAAAGATTCTGAAAGTTTTGAAAAACTACACAACTTTTACATGCGGTTTTTGGCTAGAAATGTCCCTAATCATTTTGTAATATGTTGGTAAGAATAAAATATGTTGACAAAACTGCGGTTTGGTGGTAATAAGGAAGGTAAGTATTGATAGAATCTTCCTGAAACTTTTCAGGAGGATTTTATCAATACTTATCTTGCTTATTACCACCAAACCGCAATTTTGTCAACATATTTTATTCTTACCAACATATTAAACAATTATGAGGGACGTTTCTAGCCAAAAATCGCATGTAAAAGTTGTGTAGTTTTTCAAAACTTTCAGAATCTTTCAGAAACTTTTCAGCGCAATAATCCTTCGTTGAAACGGCTAAGGTAATTTTGTTTTCGTATTATAAAAAAAGCAAAATGAACTAAAAAATGATTACAAACTAAACAATTAAACTCATGTCCTTGTAGTTGTGACGTCACAACATTAGTGAAATTCGTATCCGGAAATGAAACTGACGCGACATCTGCGCGGCGGTAAGCACATTTTGTATATGGTAAATGCGTTTGAGAGTTAATGCATGCGCGAACCTGAATCGGAGCGTCTCAGTAGTGATTCGTTTTGAAAAGTCTATGTCTTCCGCAGTTATTTTTTTAAGAGTTGCAGTTTATCGTACCTTTTGGGTCTAAAAATGTCTACAGTTATCAAGGTCGTATAAGAGAGGTAGAACCGTCCGGCAATTTTAGCGCCATTTTCGTTTAACATTAGCGTAACGTCATTGGTGCCTACCCTCCCCTCGCGCCTCACAATACATGGCAGGCACGGTGCGCCATCTTGCGGGCGCTGTAGACGGTTACGGCGGTTTGCTGATACTTCCCCTACATCAAACTGGTTTGAAATGGCGACTATCAGACACGTATCGACGTGGCCGTATACGAGTGAACGTGTAAAAAGTTTCGTAATATACTGAATTGCGACTCACAAATTGGTATCAAGCCGCCCGAACCTCCATCCGCCGCCGGAGCCACCGGAACCGGGGCCCGTCCACCCGCCGCTCGAACCGAGGACTGTTCACCCGCCGCCGTAGCTACCTGAACCGGGATCGTCTACCCGTCGCCGTTGCGGTCTTTATCGGCGACTGTTCATCCGGCGTAGAAACCGCCTGAATCGGGGACCGTATTCCGCAAGCTTTCACTCTCCTCAGCCACGCTCCACAGTCCGACAGGGCACAACACAGCCGCCGGTCATGAGCCGTGGACACAGGACCCCGCGGCTGACAAACTACTCAATCCCGCTCCACAATCCGACAGGGCACAACACAGCCGCCAGTCCTCTGAGCCGTGGACACATGACCCCCGCGGCTGACAGACCGCTCCCCAGTCCGACAGGGCACAACACAGCCGCCAGTCCTATGAGCCGTGGACACAGGCTGGCGGCGCGCCGTGTCGCTTCTGCCGCCGTCTTGGCCTGGTTCGGCCACCTGATTCGCAGATGCAGACGCGTGGTGACCAACTTGTGGGCGATCCGGCGATCCAGGTTTGATCGCTTCATCAGCAGATCGGCCAGTAGACGGCCAACTATGCCCAGCTGCCGATCTGTGCTGCGACCCATCGCCAGGTGGAACAGCAGCTCGAATTCCTCCACCACACTCATCCAAGCTGGCGACGGCACCATCACTCATCAGGCTGCACAGGCTGACGGCCCGGATCCAGGAATACGGCTGGATGGCGCCTCGCTCGTTGGCCTCCCGAGTGTCGGGTCCAGATCTCGACATTTGGCAGCCACGAACGCCAGGGCTTGCTGCGCGAGACAGGCCCACCACCTGATATCTGCTCAGCCGGGGTGACCGGTGCCGCTGGCTCCACAGTGACGGGCCCAACGGATCGCTCCAGCTCGTCCACTTCTCTGGACATCTGGGTCTCGGCTAGGTCCTCGATCTGAAACCACAGGTGTGCATCCTTTAAGCATACTGCATCATTTTAAAGACATGGAGTAAAAGCAGGAACAAATTTGCACTATTATTCTGCGGTCTTGCAACGTGGAATGCACCGCTCATCGGACGGTTCGCGTTGTTGGGAGACGGTAAGCCGAGCTATATGACAAAAATGCAGCAATAATTTGATCAAACTTCATCAAATTTTACTTAATAAAAAAAGTTAAATTAAAGTTCACGGTATTTCAGCACTGAACACACGAAAACGGCTCAGAAGATGACTGTCATGTTTATCCACAACTCACACACATTTGGACAAACCTATTTCTTATTTTTCCTCTACAGAGAAATTTAGAGGTGGATGAAGGTAATTTGACATCTATTATTTTTCTCTTCATCCTGAATTAATAATAGATATAATTCAAATAGATCAATGTTGGCATTTCTACCAGAGCTGAGGATTCGGTATGTTTTGGGATTTGATTCCTGGACATTTGGGGCTCAGGCTGGGATTCAAAATAAGAATATACATTATAATAGTTGAATCATAGCGTATATCGTAGCGTATATCTATAAATATGGAACATACCAAGGTCAAGGTGAGTATTTAGATATAAAGTAGAACCAGCAAAGCTGTATCACATTCAGTATACATTAAACAATTCCGCTCGGTTGTGAATACGCGATGGCCCCTGAAGCGAGCAGTTTCTTTAGCGTACTTTACGATATTTATCAGCCTGACATGGACAAGAGACGAGAGTTGCAATAAAATACCATTACATTACAACCAGAGGCCTATTTCACAAAGCAAAAAAGCTTGTAATTACAAAGAATTTCTTTGTCATTACAAATATTTTGTACACATGTTTGTAGTTTAAATTTCACAAAACCCCAGGGCAGTAAATCTCAATTTACTATTTACAAACTACTTTACAAAGATATTGTTTGTAAAAATGTTTGTAATTGCACATGTTCTATTTCTCAAAGGTTGACGGAGGTGAGGAAATGTTTGCAATTACAAACTTGTAATTCCAGTGGGTCAGGGGTTCTGAATTTCAGAAACTGCATTGACAGTTGACATTGTTTGACTGTTCAGGTTATTTTCTTGGTGAGGTTGTTACGTTGCCCAGGTTGTTAGGGTAATGGTTTAGTTATGCATAGGTATAGCTGCCCCAAAAAAGTTATTTCCCGAGAGATTCTAACAGGGATCTCCAGCTTTGAAGTCCCAGTGCACCTTACTGATTACGCTGTGAGGGGCGCCTCCGCGCGGAGAAACCGCATGGCGATAGAATTGCAGCGGTCAACGATGTCTTGTGCAATGTGCAGTGAACCTTCACCCTTTACGACGTAGGAAATCGGCTAGGTTAGGGGAAAAAATGGTCGAGAAATGCAACGATCTTTCTTTTAAGAGTAGTTCTGTTGTTATGCTCCGCCACCTGGTGAATGGTCAAATTCTGTTTACTCTAACTGCTTACCAAGATGTATTTTTACGATCAGAGTTTGCATTCCGATGAAATGTTATTTAAAAGATTATTCTCCCTATAACTAATTTTATATTGAATAAAAAAAATAAACCACAATGTAAATATTTGTTAAATTAATTTGTTAACAATCAAATTATTTGTCATTAGCATCAAGTTTAATACAAACGTTCTTGATTTCAAGGTTTCTGCTGTACTAACATTTGTGTTTACAATTTTCTTTACAATCGGTAATTCAGAGGTGGTGAATGTTTGTGAAATGTCTTTTTGTGAGGTTTGCAATATTTTCTTGTGTTTGTAATCGCAAACATGTGTAATTACTAACTTCTTTTTTAAATAGGCCTCAGATCAATATAAAAAAATAGAGATTTTAACATCGCATTCCACAAATTTTCACTCACTTCAGCATATGCCTCAGCAAAACCGCCGCATCGCGAGAGCTCCAATGATCAACAACGCAAATGGCAAATGATGTAACCATGGCTACCATTGCGAGAGCCAATCAGATTGCGAGGCACCATCACGTCACAGCCCTGTACTGAGCGATTCAGAAATGGACCAATACGAAAGCACTACGACGGTAGCCCCCTGTACAGTTATACCTAAGTTCAATAGTCCAGAACCTGAGTTGTTTTAAGAAATAACAGCGCGAGCGTGCAGCGCAGTTGAAAAAAAAATCAACTCCAATGAAGTTGTAGGAATCAGCCCCCACCAAATGATTGACATTTCTAAGTGATGACGTCACTAAAGTCATGATCCGTGGCCTTCAACACATGAGCCAACGGGGAAATCGTTGTTTTGGGGATGGCCCTATGAAGATCCTACTGGGAAAATGTTGGCTTGCCTTACCTTTATGGATTGGTGGAGATGTGCTGATTCCAAAACCGGGTCAGTTTGGTCATATAGTCCCAGTCATAAAGTATTGGTCATACAGCCTTAGTACAGTTATACAGTTCAGAATCAGTGACGTATGATCTGCCTAACCTTTTGTTATAGTAACCTTGGTAGGAATCCCGATCAGAGCGACATAAAATGATTTGGTTCGAAGTGTTTTTATTCAATCAATGTTTGATGGTTCGTGAGTTGAGAACAAATTATGTTGATGGCTGTTATGAGCATTATGAGAGTTACTTTATAAATCGTGTTTATATAGCCTTTGCTCATGGTAAAGTAGATAAATTCGAAAATTACAAAGAGAGATATATTCACTAATATTTCACCATTGCGGTTTCATCAGAGTTAACACAATTCAAACACAGTTTTCCAACCATCCGATATGACACGTGACCCTTATTTATACAAAGCCGCCAAAAGAAAATTGTCCACACTTAATAATTATTGTTTGCACTACTAAAAATGTAGTATATCAGATCACTTGTGTGAGGTGCGCTACCAGTCACTCAAACGAACCACCTCCGACATACGTAGGGGAAACAAAACGGTGTGTCAGATACCGGTTCGATGAACACTAGAGACGGGGTGAATCGCACCCAACAAACCCCATTCGGGGAACACATGAGTCAATGCCACCCTAATGAGTCAGAGCATCGGCTATCCATCGCTATACTCCGTCGATGTAAAGACGCTGCAGACCGGAAGATAGCCGAGGCTCTAGCCATTCAAAACAGACAGCCCAAACTGAATAGTCAGTTTGATACCTGGCAGCTGTTAGGACCTTGAAGTGTGTTCCTGGGGCTGGCGGTGTGACAATCTGTGGCTCCTTTGTATCGCCTAGCATAGCACTAGCATGTTAGTGCTACAGTTGATACTCGTATACTGTTTGTAAATGACTGTAAATATGTGAGTGATGCAGCTGTGTAATTCGTTTGTCTGGCCTTCGCTCGTGTTGAGGTGGAGGGGTTCGGTTTAATGCAGGGAGATTTGCTGGTGTTTCACCATTCCGGTTTCATCAATTCTGATGAAGCCGCAATGGTGAAGTGTTAGTTTGTATCTCTCTTTGTAATTTTCGAATGTGTCTGCTTTAACGTGAACAAAGGCTATATAAACAATAATTATTAAGTGTGGACAATTTTCTTTTTGCGGCTTTGTATAAATAAGGGTCACGTGTCAAATCGGATGGTTGGAAAACTGTGTTTGAATTGTGTTAACTCTGATGAAGCCGCAATGGTGAAATATTAGTTAATATATCTCTCTTTGTAATTTTCGAATTTATCTACTTTACCATGAGCAAAGGCTATATAAACACGATTTATAAAGTTCGTGAGTTGAGATTTGATACTTTCAAGGTCTAAAGATGTCAAAAGTTCCGAAACCCAACAGTTTAGAACCTGAGTTTGAAAGGCAAACTCCCAGAACCTACCCAAGCTTGGAGCGTCGGCTGTTGCACACTTCTTGCAAACTTCTGATTAATTTGTGTCTGCAGAGTTCAGGTGCAAGAAGATGGAGAGGTGAGTACTTTACATATGCCTTGCTTACGCTTTTGACATGCTCGAAATATAACTGGAAAAACATGAGAGCGAAAAGCAACAGCGATATTTTTTGGCTAGGTTTGGTGACCTGAGTTTAGGCAAGGTTAGGTAAAATTGATTACATTTGCCGGCATGTATCTTTCCAATAAACTAAGATTTTCACAACAAACTGTACACACCTTACTTCATTATAACTAGCAAAACCACTTCAATGCGCATATGCGTCAAAAGTGCCGTCACAAATCATCATCACAAATGTTGTGACGTCACAAACAAAATAAAGAATGTTAAAAAGAAAATATGAGAAGTTAATAGGAAGTTTTAGGACAGATGTCGAAGATGTGTGAATGATGTGTGATGTTCTAAGATGTGTGAGAAGTATATTGCAAAATCGAGAAAAATACGCTGAATGTGTTATGCGTAAAAACCCACTACCTTTCCCCAACCCCATTGTACGCTTTATATGGAGACTCTGGAAACTACTTAAATTAATTGGGTAGCGCATGTTTCTTAACCCGCGCGGCGCTGGGGGGTAAATTTTACCCTCCTTCCCGGATTTTCTCAATAACTTGACAAATATGATAGATATCGAAGTGAAACCTTCGGTACCTTATGCCGCATCCATTCGACATCTTTTGACACAATTTGATTGAAATTAATGAAGTAGTTTGGGAGATAATGACGTTCTAGTGACGTCATGTCATGCTATTTTTGGTGGAAAAACGTTACATGTTTGTAAAGTCGTAGAAAATAGAGTTTTGATGACAATTGCAAATAAAAACGTCAAACGAAGGAAAATAACATTTCCTTCCAAATGGTTATCACGGATTTACGAGATTTTGAGATTTTGACCCAAAAATATTTAAAAAACTATTTTTTCAGAAGAATTTCCACAAAAGTATTTTTTTTAAAGATATTAATAAAACTGGAAGAATATTAGAGAACTAAGTATGGACGATATCCAAACCAAATTTTAAAGCAATATCTTTGTTTTTGACTGACTTACGGCTCCCTAAGTATAAGTAACTCATGACGTCATTTTTTTAGTTACGTTTTTGGGCTTTTAATGACCAGATACAGACAAATAAATGTCACCGCTGTATTTCTGAGACAAAGCTGGTATAGAAACATGCCTTTTTATTTAGATTAATCCATTTCGAATTGTGTCCTTTTTGTGACCTGACCTTGACCTGAGGGCCATTATATGGGGTCAGGTTGTGAAAATGTCTGCTACTATCGAATTATACGCGTAAAATAACCCATACAACATATGTCGCATGACTTTCGTAGACCTGTGACCTTTTGTGCCCTGACCTTGACCTTTGCTTACAATTTCACTTTTGTTTATGCGGGAGATGCATTATACATTTGGAAGCACTTTGTGAGATAATAGTCGCAATCTAAGGCTTTGGATGGAAAGTATGGCCCAAAAACCTAAATACTTCAATTTTGACATTTGACCTGACCGTGACCTGACATGTGACCATATTTTAAGAATTTCTGGTATGCGCTAGATTCTTCTCATTGAGAGCTTTCGATCACCGCCTTGCGCGTCTCTCTGCGGTTATTGATTCGGAAGAAACGAGGGGGGATTTACCCCCCCCCCCAAGCGGCGCGCATTCGGCTGGAGAGCCCAGCGCCGTGCGGGTGCATTACCGTCGTGTGTAACACGGTATGAGGTGTGTTGCAATGATGCAAATGCGGAAAATATTTACACTCTTCTTGCAAGTCTAGTCTTCAATGTGAAATGGCATAATCCATCAAGTCACCTATTTTCATATGAATAGGTTAAGAACCAATTGGCTACTACCCTAAGCCGCTTTTCTGAGCGCAATCTTATTCTTACAGGAAAAGAGGCTCAGGAGGAAATATTCATGATTCAGGAAGAGTGCGGAACACACATTGCATATCTGCTGTGTAAAACCACATTACTACAGGAAAGTGGCAGATCTGCTGGCAGCTGCTGAAATCAGGCATCCGGTGTTCGATATACCGCCTAGCGGGGCTGCGCCAGGCGACAGATATCTGTCGGTGTCCAGACACAGGATGTGTCTGCACCAGGCGCCAGATATATGACGGTGTCCAGCCACAGGATGAGTTCCCGCACTGATGTCACAATGACGTAACAGACTGGCCCGGGCTGCCGTGACTTCCTCCCTGGCACGTCACAGCGCCTACCAGCGCATCAATGGCAGAGGCTATCGCTGTCTGGTCAGTCTGTACAGACCAGACTGCAGTTATTGATTCAACATTTTGGGAACGATTCAATCACGATTCATTTTGGACCCTGAATGATTCAATCACCGTTCGATTCATGGATGCAAATTTTGAGAATTGATTCTTTCCGATTCAAAGAGTAAACACAAAATTGTAGTCGATTTACGTTTGATTCAACAATTAAATATAATAAATATAATTTTAAAAAATGCATCCATGTGAAAATAAACTAACCCTTAAGTGGGAAAAACCCGAGAGAAAAAAACATTTAAATATATATGTTGATTTTGTGTCGAATGAATACAAATGGAAACATACATATATATGATCATTAAAGCAGTGTTACAGCAATATATTTCAGTATAAATGAATGTAGCCAACGGGACTGCAACGTATTTGCACAATTTTCCATCTGCACTTGACTCGTTAAGAATCGTTAAATCTTTGATTCAATCAGTCTTTATTCCATGCGGGTTTTGACTCAATCACGATTCATGAATTAAAGGATCTGGTGGTGAATCGATTTTTTTTAATTCAAGGAATTTTGATTGAACGATTCCAATCGATTCAATTAGAGTCGAATCAATAACCAGTCTGGTACAGACTAGAGGAAGAGTTGTATGTTACAAGGGATTCATTTGGTCTAAAATAGACATGTAACCATGCTCATACCCGTGCCTTCGCAATAGTCTGTACATAACACCCTGAGGTTTCTGCGAGGATGGAAACTTTAATATGCTATAAACTTTCTGAGGTATTGACCGAGAATAGAGACGTAACTATTTTCGTTCTCGTGCCTTTGTAATTTTGTATTTTAGGGTTCGGCGTTGGTTCATCTCAATAAGCGAACATCAACGAATAAACAGTTCAGTTCACGAACAGATCCGATCTTGAAGTAGTTACGTTAGCGCTTGAAAATTAAAAGAACAGCTCGTGATCATCTACGAACTGCCCACGACTAAAACAAAATACCGATTTATTTCAGGAATACTTTAAATGCGAATAAGCACATATTTATCTTAAATCAGTATCAATCAAATGCTAAAGGAATATTGCCACCTCGCAGGCCAATATGGAGTTTTTGGTGTGTATTGGTAGATTACGTGTGTCCGATTTCACCTGCAAAATCTGGTTCCCGAAACTCCCCCCATTAGATTATAAAAAAAACATTTGCACCACTCATGATTGGCACACATTCTTAAAATTGGAGTCGCCTCATCACTATTTAGAATCACTTCTTTGCAAACTATGATTGCTTTCGAATGTTGCAAATTCAACATCACCATTCCGTCAATGCACTTTCAAAATAAAATGCGTATACAGTTAATGATATTTTCAACAACCATTGCTTCTTTCATAATAAAACATGAATAAAACAGCAAGAATGGCTATGGCTCGACTTAGGGGCCGTAGGAGATTTGCGGCCAATACCTTACCAGTAAGGCGCCGTAGTTGGCGATGAACGAGCGAGCGCGAAGGAAATGTATGGGGAATTTCAACTCAATCGGGCAAGTAGTTTCTGATAAACAAAAAAGATGCGCAAGTGCGCACGTGCGCACGTGCAGGGGCACCCACCTTTCACTTGTGTGCAAGTGGGGGCTGAGAGGTCCCTAACCACACACCAAATTTGAACACAATCGGCTCAGCCGTTCCTGAGATACATAATAGGGGTGTGCACGTGCGCACGTGCAAAGCCACCCCACCCCTGACTTGTGGAAAGGCGGTGGCTGAGAGGTCCCTAACCACGCACCAAATTCGAACACAATCGGCTCAGTCGTTCCTGAGATACAAAATAGGGGTGTGCGCGTGCGCACGTGCAGAGGCACAAACCCCTGACTTGTGAGAAACTGGCGGATGAGAGGTCCCTAACTACACCAAATTTGAACACAATCAGCTCAGCCGTTCCTGAGATATATAATAGGGGTGTGCACGTGCGCACGTGCAGTCACCCCACCCCTGAGTTGTGTGAAAGTGGCGGCTGAGGGGTACCTAACCACACGCGAAATTTGCACATAATCTGCCCAGCCGTTGCAGAGTTATTGCGAGAAAATACTTTTCCAACACCCTTTACGCGGCACGCGCCACGCGCAGTGGTAGTCACTCACGTGAGTCGGCACTGGTCTCAAACAAGGAAGGTTAGATGGGGCTGCTCAGGAAAGAAGTCCGCTTGTCAATCGGACGTGCGGTTGCAGAGATATGAGCCTCTCAAAAGCGTCGTCACGGGTCGGGTCGGGTCGGGCCGGGCCGCTCATAATCAGATTTTTCCCATACACCACGGAAGGACGAGCGAGCGCAACACAGATATACTTTTCAAGGTCAAGTCTCAGCGAATTCGGACGCTTCGGCTTTGGGTGGGCGCCAATTTCACAGCCAAACTGGATGAGAGCGGCCATCATGCATCTAGTAATGAGCACAGCTGGGACCAACGTTTTGGAATCAGACATAATAAACCAGTGAGGCGCCGTAGTTGGCGATGAACGAGCGAGCGCGAACGAAATGTATGGCGAATTTCAACTCAATCGGGCAAGTAGTTTCTGAGACACACACAAAAGGTGCGCACGTGCGCACGTGCAGAGGCACCCCACCCCTGATTTGTGGAAAGAGGCGGCTGAGAGGTCCCTAGCCACACACCAAATTTGAACACAATCTGCCCAGCCGTTGCCGGAGTTTTTACGAGAAAACACTTCAACACCCATCACGCGGCACGCGCCACGCGCAGTGGTAGTCACCCGCATGAGTCGGCACTGGTCTCAAACAGGTTAGGTTGGATGGGGCTACTCAGCAGAGAAACCCGCTTGTCCATTGGACGTGCGGTTGCAGAGATATTAGCTTCTCAAAAGCGTCGCCACGGGCCAAGTCGGGCCGGGCCGGGTCGGGTCGGGCTGCTCATATTCAGATTTGTCCCATATACCACGGAAGGACGAGCGAGCGCTTCGCGCTCGCTCGTAATACAAAATTTGACGATACCCTACTTTAGGTTCTGCAGGAGCAAGTTTGAGCTTGAGCATACACGATTGTTGATCCCCACCATTCATTTAAGTTGCTTTTTAGAAATCTCCGGAGGTGGCAATATCCCTTTAATAAACTAAGCAATTTGTTAATTTAAAATATATTGTAATAAGATGCCATGAAATTCTAGTGAATCAAAACAATAACATTAACAAATTATACTTATATGGAAATACGCGGTATAAAATTGCATTGTTAGTACACACCATTGTTTTGCGCCGACAAGATATGACACCGTAACCTCGGACGGCCTGCGATAGCTGAGGGGAACACGTTGGCTCCGTGCCAATGGACAGGAACAATCGGCTAGATCGAACCCAGGAGCATCATCGCACACGACATCTACTGTGCGGCCACGCTGTATCAGCAATAGCAATATCAGCTGGGTTGTGTGGCTGCAGTTTCCCTGTCGCCATGCTGCATTTCTCATTGTTTTCTCCCGTCACGATTCTTCGTTGTTGAACGGCCATTTTCTTATTTTTCACAGGCATTTGACTGTTCTTTGGAGTGGAGTTCAAGAACATGCATATTTATATTTTGTATTCTTATCGACTGTTGAGAGGGTTTGAATTAGTTAAAATCAGTGCAGATGTTGCAGCCAATTTGCCTGCGTTGTGTTTGAATGAGATCACGACAGGATTGGTGCCGAGCCTGAACGGCCTGGTTAAAGGACATGGCGAGCACATATCGTGGTTTGCCATAACACAACTGCATGAAAGCATGAGACGCGATGCTAGTTTTTGTACAATTCTACTAATTACTTTGTCGTCTGGATCGGACCGGAAGGACGGGGACTCTATATGCTCGACTGCCCTTGGCCATCAGAGATCAGTGTCTAAAGCCCGGTTCGCACCAACTTTTCCGACCGGAAAAAACGGTTTGCCGGACCGGAAAATAAAAGTTGAGATTGTCGCCAGACTGACGGAAATTCTCCATATCTGGTAAACCGGAAATCTCTAAACAAAATCTGGCAACAGCGAGCCGGAAAATATCGCGGCTGCCAAGTATCTTTGGGCCCGGAGGTCATGTCACGTTTTGTCTCGTGCCGGTGATTTCTTTTTTTAAAACCTTAACCCTCGCCCTACGGGAGCTTTTTTCACCTTCGCCCTAGGGGGGGGGGGGGCTGATAGGCCCCCTTGTTAACTTCCCAACCAAGCAACTTAAAGCAATGCGGTAAGAACCAGCATGTTGCCTGTCATGAGAGGAATCTAACAGTGTACGATTTTTAGGTTTCAAATCAACGGGTGACCTTCCAGGTCAAGTGAATGACCTCGGATTTACCACGTCCAGAACAGCGATTTTGCTCTTCAGAAACCTCAAAATTAGAAATTGATAAATGTAAATAAAAAGGCATGTTCCTAGACCAGTTTTGGCTCAGAAATACAACAAAGGTAATGATTTGTTCGTATCTTGTCCAAAAATGTCAAAGAAGGTTATTAAAAAAAAATGACGTCATCAGTTTCTTACACTTAGGAAGCCATCACTCAGTCAAAAATAAAGATATCGTTTTTAAATATGGTATGAATATTGACCATACTCATTCCTCTCACATATATTCCGGTTTTTCTAATATCCTTGAAAAATATTTTGTGGGGATTTTCCCCCCAAAAAATAAGTTTTTTTTTAAATCTTAGGGATCAAAAACCCAAAATTTTGAAAATCAAAGATTGCCATTTTAAACAGAATGCTATTTTGCATCTTTGGTGAATTGTGTTTGCAATTTTCTTTAAAACTCTGTTTTCTATGATTTTTCAAATATTTCTTCTTTTTTTTAACAACATGACGTCATCAAAACATTATTTTCTCCAAAACTACTTGACCAATTTTAATTAAATTTGTACACCCTACGTATAATTGTTGTAAACTCAGCTACGAAAAATTTCAGCAAGGTGCACTCTATGTGTTGTCAAAAGTTATTCAAGAAAAACCTCAGGGGGGGGGGGCTGTCAGCCCCCCCCTGTAGGGCGAGGGTTAATACGCTTCAACCCCGCAGTTTTTCCTTCCGCGGAAGTGACTATGGATATTTGAACGCTTGAGAATGTCATTGCATTTTGTTGTAAAAATTGTAAATATTACCTTTTGATGATTTGTTTAACATCTTTGTAACCACCATGAAGTAACTCGAGAGGAGAATTTCTATTTCAGTTGCACGGTTTACAACAGCAAGAAACTATATTAGAGTGGACGCCTACAATGGTGCAGAAGAGAAGATAAAAATCAGCCTGAAGCATTTATCATCGAGCTGAGAGGAACTTAATATCATCAGTATCATCTTAAATATCATCAACATCATCAACTTAATATCATCATCAACTTAACACCATCGCACAACATCGCACGCCTTCTGGCCTTTCCGGCCCAGCACCGGCGGCCCTTCAGGAAAACGTTTGATTGGATCGTACTTTTGCTGCCGGTCCGGTAAGCACCGGCCGGCCGGCGTGAGGGACGCCGGCCGACAGGCCGCGGGGTGCCGACCGCCCCCGGTTCAGACCGACTCCGGTTCAGACCGCCGCGCCGCCGGTATTCCGGCCAGGAATTTCCAGGTTTTCCGGTCCGGCAAGCCGGTTTTTCCGGGTCGGAAAAGTCGGTGCGAACCGGGCTTAAAGCGTCTCTGCTAAGGACCGTGTCTTGTTAGTATACAGGTGGCTGATTGTGCTAAATTTTCTGCAGCATTTCTGCAGAAAATTGCGGAACTTATTCGGCTCTCTGAGCCAGCGTGTAGTGCGGAACAATATCGCTTCAGAAATTATGTTCCGCACTAGGTATACTGCGCATGTGTGAACGCTTCTGGAGGGCGAGCACGTTGATATCCCGCTTTATCTTTTTAAAGAGGACAGTGACCTTGTAAATAATATGGATAATGTCATGAATTTCTCCTACGTTTTTTATTCGTGTTTCAACAATGTTTTAATTTTGATTTGCTCAGTGGCGGCGGGTACATTAAGGCAACTCAGGCACTGCCTAACCAGATTTCAGAGCTAGCAATCGACACTATTTGAGAGCCGTTCATGGCAAGTTGGGACGAATATTTCAGAAAAAGTTCTTCGAGAACTTGTGATACTGTCATGATACCCGTACATTTGTTTGCAGTCTCAGAAATAGTGCAAAGATGGTCCTATTTCAGTGGCGTAGCCAAGGGGGCGGAGGCCAAAGGGACCATGCCCCCCCCCCCTGGAGGCCAGGCGGGCCCCTCTGGCGACCGAGCGAGGGCCCCCTGGGGCCGAAGGCCTCAGCGTTTTGGATGGTGTCATGCGCCCGCAAAACGCTTTACGTCGCATAAAAGAACGCCCACGAATCTACAAAAATCGTAACACGAATAAATGAGTCGGGCGCCGTAGTTGGCGATGAACGAGCGAGCGCGAAATACATGTATGGTGAATTTCAACCCGATCGGGCAAGTAGTTCCTGAGATACAAAAAAGGTTGCACGTGCGCACATGCAGAGGTACCCCACCTATGACTTGTGGGTAGGCGGCGGCGGAGGGGTCCCTAACCACACACCAAATTTGAAAACAATCGGCTCAGTCGTTCCTGAGATATATAATAGGGGTGTGCACGTGCGCACGTGCAGAGGCACCCCATCCCTGACTTGTGGGAAACTGGCGGTTGAGAGGTCCCTAACCACACACCAAATTTCAACACAATCGGCTCAGCCATTCCTGAGATATAGAATAGGGGTGAGCACGTGCGCACGTGCAGAGGCACGCCACCCCTGACTTGTGGAAAGGCAACAGCTGAGTGGTCCCTAACCACACATCAAATTAGAACGCAATCGGTTCAGCCGTTCCTGATATATAAAATAGGGATGTGCACGTGCGCACGTGCAGAGGCATCCCACCTCTGACTTGTGGAAAATTGGCGGCTGAGGGGTTCCTAACCACACACCAAATTTGCACACAATCGGCTCAGCCGTTGCAGAGTTTTTGCGAGAAAACACTTTTAAACACCCCTCACGCGGCACGCGCCACGCGCAGTGGTAGTCAGCCACATGAGTCGGCACCGGTCTCAAACAGGGTAGGTTGGATGGGGCTGCTCAGCAAAGAAGTCAGATTGTCAATCGGACGTGTGGTTGCAGAGATATGAGCTTCTCAAAAGCGTCGCCACGAGTCGGGTCGGGTCGGGTCGGGTCGGGTCGGTCATATTCAGGTTTTCACATATACCACTGAAAGACGAGCAAGCGCTTCGCGCTCGCTCGTAATAACAGCACTTGCTTGTCTGTTAAAGGCCTGTATATGTAAATACGTAGAAAAAGGCCCCACCCAGTATGGAGAGGGCCCTCTACCAGCTTTTAAATGGCCCTGCCGATCTGCAGAGATCCCCTGCCGGTTGTAGAGGGTTCCTCTGCCGGTAGTAGAGGGCCCTCTGCCGGCCTTTATAGGGTTCTGCCGATCTGTAGAGGGTCCCTGCCGATCTGGAGAGGTCCCTCTGCCGGTTTTAGAGGGCCCTGCTGATCTGTAGATCGCCCTGCGAATCTGTAGAGGGCATCTGCCGGCATTTAGAGGGCCCTGCCGACCTGTAGAGGGCCCTCTTCCAGCCTTTAGGGCCCTGTCGATCTCCGGTGTCCCAGCCAATCTGTAAAGGGCCCTCTGCTGGCCTTTAGAGGGCCCTGCCGATCAGTAGATCGTCCTGCCAATCTTTAGAGGGCCTCTACCGGCATTTAGAGGGCCCTGCCAACCTGAAGAGGGCCCTCTTCCAGCCTTTAGGTGCCCCGTCGATCTGCAGTGTCCCAGCCAATCCATGTAGAGGGCTCTCTGCTGGCCTTTAGAGGGTCATGCCGATCTGCAGAGGGCCCTCTGCCGGCCTTTAGAGGGCCCTGCCGATCTGCAGAAGGCCCTCTACCAGCCTTTAGAGGCCCATGCCGATCTGATTCAGGATATTATTATAATTAACCCGCGCCCTGCTGGATGTGGCAGAATCTGCCCCTCCCGGATTTTCTCAATAACCTGAAAACGATGATAGATATCGACGTCCATATTGTAGTATCTGATGCTGAATCAATTCCACGTCTTAGCACACAATATTTCAATGAAAATGGTGGAGCACCTTGGGAGATAATCACGTTTTAGTGACGTCATGTCATGCCATTTTGGTGGAAAAAGGATAAATGTTAAACAAATCGTAGAAAATCGAGTTTTGAAGCAAATTGCAAATAGAAAACGCCAAAAGAAAGGAAATAACATTCTATTCAAAATAGCAATCTCGGATTGTCAAATTTGGAGTTTTTAACCCAAAAAGAAATCCAAAAACGTAATTGTTTCGTTGTTGAAAACTTATTTGTCGTTGTTTTACAAAATACTGTACTGTTTTAACTAGGTGGGCCCCCATTGGCTACGAGGGCCCCTTTGATCCCATTTGCCCCCCCCCCCACTCGGCGAAATCCTGGATACGCCCCGGTCCTATTTTATATACGATTGTACGGTTATCACCAAAGCCTATTTTAATTGCATTGTCCCTAAGCGTCCCCTATCATTCAGCGTTGTGAAAAACGCCCAAAACACTTAGACACTAAGGAAAGCCTGAGCTTGGCTAAAAATGTGAAAAAGACCAGAAATCCGCGATGTTCATTGTTCATGTCATGAATCGGTATTTTAAGCCCAGGTTTTTGGCATGATGACAGTGAAAGGAGCAGTGTTAAGACTCTAAGATATCTGTTGCTCTAAGATATCTGAAAATGTCAGTGAAGTATATCATATTGACTAAAAATAAAATAACTAATAACCTCATAGTAAATTAACGTGGTTTTAGGCCGAAATTATATTAATTGAATATTTCGACCACGGTCATGGAGACTTTTTCAGCAATGACGAGCTGATGATTTGGCCCGGATACGTTGCCTAACCAATCACGGAAGGCTGGCGCTGCCACTGGATTTGCTCTCACTTTTACAAATGAGTGCGTTTCATAAAACTCATCTATGAGTTAAACCTCCCTAAAGACCTTGTGGGCGGAAATTTGCAGCGCTAGTAAACACCACCAGCACCCAAACCGCAAACTCCTGCCGTTTCATCGCTCCCCACCTCGGACAACACGAGTAGGCCTGATTAGGTCCGTGCCGAATCCCGTCCCACGTCCCGGTGCCCGATATCACTCATACTCCGCGGTAATAGCCCACGC
>JAXIVJ010002246.1:32500-82500 GCA_036785665.1 Chirona hameri
TTATTTTGCACTTTGTTTTTGTCGATTTGTGTGGAATGCTCCAGCTACAAAAAGAAGACCATTGGGATTTTTTAACTGAACCTAATTACCCTACTTAATACTAGTAGACGTATTCCACACAACATAGAAACCTATGTAAGGAAATTCACTCACGCGCTCCTCTGCCACCCAGCTGGCAGCAGGAGACCAAAGGCTGCGACGCTGCGTGTAAAAATATAACTTACGTTGGTTGTGAATCACTCCAAAATAGCGTCAGACGCGCCACTTTCCCTGTCCCTACTGCTTCCAAAATGGTAGCAAATAGAGGAAACACGAATGAGGCAAAACAAATATATATTTCTTTCGCAATAAGTTATTTTTTCGCAGGCAGCACCCATTTTCATCGTCAGTTTCAGCGGATGTTTGGGGTGTGGCTATTTTCTATTGCCGCCCATGTCGAGCTTGGAATTGGGGGGGGGGGGGCTTTTGCCCCTGCCGCCCCCTATGGATCCGCCAGTGATTCGATACAACATAGATACCTATACAAGGAAATTCACTCCCGCGCTCCTCTGCCATCATGCAGGCAGCAGGAGACCAAAGGCTGCGACGCGCACTGCGTGTAAAATTATAACTTACGTTGGTTGTGAATCACTCTAAAATAGCGCCAGACCAGGGGGCGGCGCTGGGCCCTTGAGACTAGGTAGGCAAGGCAGCAGTGGTGGCGCCAGGGGTCAAACGTAGGTGAGGCAGTCAGGAGGGGGGGGGGGGGGGGGGGGTGCGCTGTTTCGTGATTTTTTTTTAAAGTAGGTTTTCAAATATATGCAGATCATCACGATTAATACTTCACCGCTACAAACAGCCTGTTTATATGCTGTCATCCGCATGTAATTGATTTGAAAATAGGCAAGAATTATCACAGAGATGTGCACGTAAGGCTTTCTATTCGACGCTTAAAGTTCACCTTTAACATGGGGTTTTGGACTGAGATAGCAGATTTGTAGAGCAGATCTAAAAATGGGTTGTGGTGAAAGAATTGCCTCCCTACGTTAAGTAATTGTGACACAGGACTAGTGGGCCCGGTTTCATGTCAGCTGTTCCGGGCCACGATCGGGACATGAACGCTCGCCGCCGGAGGCAGGTACACTCTCTGGCACATAGTCTGATCACGACGCCCTCGTCAATATCCGCTCAGCCGCCCGGGCGGCGCGGTAGCCCCTTGTCAGAGACTGTACTTGGCGTCAGGTGGAGCGGGCGGAGCCAGAACGTCAGCTGTTTATCGTACGATTTCTCGTGAAATACGAAGAGAAACTTACTTTCTTTCTCCACATATATCCATCAGTTGTCCAAGCCAAAGTCCATATTAGTAGTTTTTGAGCTCAAGGTGCACCCATATGGTTGAATTTCAAGGCAACTTTCAAGGTGACCTATTCCCTTTAAAGGGAATAGTACACCTTTAACATTATTTTTTTACTGAGATAGCCAGATTGTCGGGAGTACTGAGAAATCTCCAAATCTGAAATTTTCCTTCCAAAACGACCTAGTTGCTGAGTTTCAACGCAAAAAACCGTTGGGAATATTTGGTCATATTTTAAAGGGACAAATCTTGTGACGTTTTCGCATACGTCATTAGTATTCCTACCGCACACCAGGGTAATAGAACAACGTTTTCGCTATTTGGACCGGCCGCCACAGAAACGCATCATGTGTTCATGAGATATACATATTATTGGCCATAACTTTGTCAATTGTCATTGGATTTCCAATTGAAAATAATGTCCACACTCGTCTTGAAAAGGCACACCTTTTTATGTGTGGCTAGTACCGGTAGCTGCAATATTCTCCGCAATAGAAGCAGACTTGTCAATGATTCATATTTGTCATGAGTCGATTCACAGTGATTCACGGACCATAATGAATGATTCAATCATGATTCAATCACTCAACATTACCATAATGAATGATTCAATCATGATTCAATCACTCAACATTACCATAATGAATGATTCAATCACTCAACATTAAAGGGAAGTGTCGACTCCTTTGTCTAACTCCTTTGATTTTGAATGTGCGACTCTAAGATTGTATGAGCGTGATAGGGAGGTCATGCTCTACCTGTGTGCCAATTGTCATGCACATCAGAGTAGTCTGCTGTTTGACCTTAAACATATGACCTGCTCTAACTCCTTTGATTTTAAATGTGTGACTCTAAGATTTTACCAGAATGATCACTAGGTCGTGATCTATCTGTGTACCAATTTTGAAGCCAATCCAAATAGTCCGCGAATGTATTTCAGAATGTGAATGTGAATGTGAGCCAATTGGACACGCATGTTGTTTATTTTGATTAAAAAATGATATTTATAATACTTATTATAATTGCAAATTCCAAGTTCCAAAAGCATTAATGACTTTACGTTTCACTTTTTTAAGCGAATAGAACATTTATTTTGATTTTGCATTAGGTATTTTTTATTATAAAGCATGATGTGGAATAAAGCGGCGCCGATGCGACAGTGATATTTGGGACATGCGGAGGTCATGCAAATGTTTGTTTATGATTTAGTTTTTGATATGGTATAGCCTAGAAATTAGGAAAAGGTGTGCACCTTTTGATAATTTTTCGTGTGAAAAAGGTGTGCGTGTACTGTGTGGTTTATGAACCAAAGTATGAGTTAGTTACCTTTTCTAAGTATTTAGGTACCTACCCCTAACCCTACCAGTTCCAAGGTATTCACCTAGTTAGGGCTGATTGAACAGTGGCTTTGTGCCCACTGGAGTTGGACACAAAGCCTCGCTTTCTTTACGCATAGATGAATTACAGGCTACAGCTCAGGACACAGAGCTCATATAATTGGCCATCTGGTTTGTCCACAGGGCACAGATGAATGCTGGGCCGCTGGCATATTTTGTGGACAGTTTATGCTGTTCGACCAAAAAAGAATGATTCTTTGAGCAATGAATGATTCAATCAGCCTATTTTATCTGTATGAATGATTCAATCAGTGACTCACAACAGGTTTGCGCATGAGGTGAATCGATTCATGAGTCATTCATTTTAAATAAGAATGATTCAATCAAAAGTAGTCGATTCACATTGAATCATTGACAAGTCTGAATAGAAGAACATACACCTGTAACTATGATACATTAAGGGTACATTCTGTCTGTGGTTACAGTTCTAAGTAATTACCTCTGTCAATTGTGAACCGATTTACAATTGCAAATTACCAATAGATGCTTAGTGATAATACCCATTTGTTGATTGGTGGCTGGTTGGTGTTCATGATTGATCAAATTTTGACAAAGTTTGTTTATTGTTTACTTTGAAGTGCCGGTTAGCTCGAAATATTATTGGCTATAACTTTGTCAATTTTCATTGTATTTCCAATTGAAAATAATGTTCACACTCGTCTTGAAAAGGCACACCTTTTGATGGGTGGCTAGCACCGGTAGCTGCAATATTGATTTACATCCACCACATACCTATGAACACACATAAACACATTTGTGGGTAGGTGTATCACATTTATTTATGCATGTGAACATTATGGTTATGTGCTTACGCAACGCCACTCCAACTCTACTCATGCAACTTACAAGGCCATAGTGTAAATATTCATACATTTTCAATCGCGATCAATATACTCGCGAGTCGCGATCCAGCGAATGAGGTTGTTAGTGTTGCTTACATATTCTGATTCAAGGATAGGCTGTTGCCAGTATGACGTCACAACTCGTTTTGGCGACGCAAGATTATTGTGACGTCATATGTGTTAAAGGAAATAGTTCACCTTCGGAACATCTTTCAGAACACGATTTTATTGTATTTTGTAATACAGTTTCTTTTTTTCTTTTCAAAAATGGTCCTACATCGCGCCAATTCAGGACAGAAGGTCGTAAATTATTCATTTTATGGTGTGCGTTATTGGTCTGCGCATGCTCCCTGGCAGTGCTGGCACTTTCAGACGGTACGGTACATCATATATGCGCCGCATTCCTTCGTCAAAAAGTCAAATATCTTCGGCTGGAGAGTCTTTTCAGCCAAAACAAGTTGCAGATAAGGATTTCTCAACACGGGCTACAAAACTGCTATTTCAGTTCAAAACCCCATGTTCAAGGTGAACTATTTCCTTCAATATAAATATTTTTCCAATTATAACAAATTGGTACTTTTTTTCTCGCAAAAACGAATGCCGGAACCGGAAACAGGACACTCTTTTCCATCATTCTAAGTAGGTACTTTTCCAAGGTATTCCCTTTAATTATGCAGGTTCACAATAATTGTGCGACTGCAATCAGAGCCTACCCATACAATCATTAATTATATGCGAAGAACACGGCTAAGAAAAATGCATAGAAATATAATGACCTATTTGTAATATAACCCGCGCACTGCAGGGGTTTTTCACCGAACACGGACTGTTGATTTCCGCCACCACCCCGTGAGCTCTCAAAAACTACGCTATGTAGCGACAAGAGGAAAACGGAATTTGATAGCTTGATACAAGTTCTATCGAAAGTATTTCAGTATTTTTTAAGTCAGGCCAAAATTGAGGTCACCAGAGGTCATCAAAGGTCAAATTGTCCAGTTTTTCCTGTTTTAGGACTTCGCTCCAGAAATTCCCATATATCTCGGAAACTCTTCTAGTTAGAAACAAACAGAAAGATTAAAACGCCAGCAAGTGCAATTTTCAATCGACATGGTGTCCTCAAGTTTTATCTCAGGTCAATATTTGAGGCTCCAAAGGTCAAAAAAGGAAAACAATGCTGCTTTTTGCTAAATCTTTTTTTCTATTCACTTTTTGCTGAATAAAGATAACGAAGATCTGTTTGCGCCATTGTATTTATCTCGTCAAGGGGCTTTGAATGATATACATGGTGACCTTGTTAAGTCAACTTAAACATTTGACCTCGGGTCAAGGTCAAGTGGTGACCCAAGTAGGGCATGCTACATATGGGAAGACGTGTCTCGACGAGAAAAACACATTACTGTCTGTTGTACTTCTATATCTTTATTATGTCGGGAGTTATTGACAACAGTGATGGTGACCTCGGATGACCTAAAATGACCCCATAGGGTTCACTGACCAAAACTTACACTTGGATCATCAATAATATCCCATAATAACATGATCCAGAAGTAATTGGACTAATATCATGCGTATCCTTGAAATAGGAAGCATTTGTATATTTCTCCATTGAATTATTATGGGGAAAAAAAACGAAATTGACCTGACCTTAGGTCACCTATATCAAAATTCCTAGATATACGAATTGTAAGTACTTATGCCGTCATGACATCCTGTAAGTTTCAAACTGATCGGTGAGAAACTCTGGCTTTGGCACAACTGCAAACATTTTTGGAGGTGGGGTCACTTGACCTGGTCTGGTGACCTGACCTGAGATGACCCGAGGTTATTTTGTTTTTCAAAGTGTGTGCAATTGATGTCCTAACAGGTGTGCTAAAACCCGGCGGCGTTGCACGCAGCCATTTTTTCGCTATCTGCGAAAAACCTGAAGGGGGGGGGGGCGGAAATCCCCCCCCCCTGCAGTGCGTGGGATAAGTCTGAACGACCCGCCGATCTCCTTGCAGTAAGATGTAACTATATCATAATTTAATGCTATTTACCCTTAAAATGATTTTGTTTAACTGTTAGAAAAAGATCCCACATTCAAAATATCCCGAAACATTTTCATCACGACGCCTGTCACAAAGGTCCTTTGCTGCTGCCGCGTTGACGCTGCATCGAATTTCTCCGGAACGGAAGCGCCCGGCGAAAACTCAGCTTGATCTTGGTTCGTGCTGTTAGTTGTTACGCTGAGATACCGCCAAATATCTGGTCTGGAGAAGTGGTAGAAACATTATTTTCGAAATAATAATTGAACCCCTATGTGGCAAGCTACTACGAGCCTAAAATAATAATTGGCATTGCAGACATATTTATTTTATGAAGTTGTTGCGCTTAAAAGGTGTGTTTTTTCGATTTTCTAGTTGATTTGCCTACCTTACAGAAATGTTATACTGCAGGACGGCAATAGATTTGTACACAGGCTGGTCGAGAGCATCTAGTAGGACGAGGTAGGCAAGCTTAGGCAAGAGTTTTCTTACATTTGCGTTTAATATATGGTTTCGAATGAAATTTTCGTGGAAAATTTGAGAAATTTGCTCCAAGATAGGCCCATTCTAATTGCATTTTGTTTTAATCAATAAGGAAAAAAATTAAATGAAAAGAAAGGAATATAAATATCGGTATCGGAAGAAGGCTACCGAACTGGGTAGGCATTGCCTACCAGTGGCGGATCTACGGTTGGGCAAAATGGGCAATTCCCCCCCCAAAAACGAAATATCGGTAGGCAAACGTATATTTTTGCCCCCCCCCCAACCGATCCGACAGGTTGTGATTTTTGTCCTGGTACAGTGGCAGATAAATCTTTCTTCGAAAATACGATACAAACAAAATACATGAGGAGACAACCAAAAAAAAAAACAGTAAGACAACACAAAAATTGCCGTCCGACGATTTTTGTTTTTCTTTAAAAGTTGTGCACTGGGGGTTTCAAGGGCAGGGAATTCATTGGTGGTGACCAAAAAATAAAATAAAAATACGTTTTCCAAGATACGGCTTTCCGTATTTTCCCAAGTTCACTGTGCAGGCCTAATTTTGAGGACCAATAACTCCGAGACTTAAAAAGCGATTTTGATAAACTTTTTTTTTGTTTGGATCAGGATTAGTCGAAGAACAATTTGGTAATCACGGAGTTTCTATTTTGTTTGTGTCACGTGATTTCGTGACCTACTTTTTGCGCCGTGACCTTGACCTGTTGGAAACTGAAATTACAATTTCCGTCTGATGAAGATTTGAGCTTCATTGATGTCCTTTCGTATAAAAAAGATACAAAAGTGGGGTTTGACCTGTAAAAATAATTTCTGAGTCCTGCAATGCTGACAATACGCTGTTTGGGCACCTGTCCTCCTGATATATGACTCCTGACGACGAAACCTCTCAGTTGGTGCCTGTTACACCAACATCAGGTCGCGATATGACCTGCCAGGCCAAAACAACGTAACGTACCGAAACAGCGTATTGTGTGCATTGCAAGCCTCTAAAGTAGTTTTTACAGGTCGAACCCCACTTTTAGATTTTTGTATACGAAAGGACATCAATGGAACTCAAATCGTCCTCAGACGAAAACGCATAATTTCAGTTTCCAACAGGTCAAGGTCACGGCGCAAAATGTAGGTCAAGAGGTCACGTGACAACTTGAAAATAGAAAATCTGAGATTGCCAAATTGTTCTTCGACTAATTCCGATCCAAACAATAAAACCAAAATCGTTTCTTTAGTCTCGGAGTTATTGGTCGTCAAAATTAGGCCTGCACAGTGAACTTGGGAAATATTCGGAAGGCCTTATGTTATGCTTTTTTTCGTCACCACCAACGAATTCCCCGCCCTTGAAATCCCCCGTGCACAACTTTTCAAGAAAATTAACAATAGTCAGACGGAAAATTTGAGAAAAATATGGTTGTCTTACTGTGGAAGTCCCCAAAAGTAGGTTTTACAGGTCAAACCCCCTCCTTATTTTCTTATACGAAAGTACATCAATGAAGCTCAAATCGTCATCAGACGGAAATGTTAATTTCAGTTTCCAACAGGTCAAGGTCACGGCGCAAAAAGTAGGTAGGTCACGTGACAAAACAAAATCGCAAATCCGTGATTGCCAAATTGTTCGACTAATCCTGATCCAAACAAAAAAAAACTGTCAATCGTTTTGTTTGTCTCGGAGTTATTGGTCGTCAAAATTAGGCCTGTACAGTGAACTTGGTAAAATACGGAAGGCCGTATTTTTTTTTTTGGGGGGGGGATTTTTGGTCACCACCCATGAATTCCCCGCCCTTGAAACCCCCAATGCACAACTTTTCAAGAAAATTAAAAATGGTCAGACGGCACCCACCGGTTGTCTTACTGTGGAATGCCCCACATGTGATCTAAGGTCAGATCACGTGATTATATCATGTGGCTATTTAAAATTCGGAATTTGTTTCTTGCCACAATCGACTTCGATATATTGACCTTCGATGGTAAGAAATTGGAGATAGATTTTCCTGTATATATTTTTTGTTGTTGTTGCAAAAATCATGGTCTTTGGTAATAGCTTAGCACATAATTATTGTGCTGGAGAGCTTAACTCAACGGCATTATATCTGTCCCGTCGAGCTGCATTCAATGATGCATCAATGATGCATGATCCCCGCATGTCACTCTATGACCTCAAGGTCACGTCCCCTGAGGTTGATTTCCCAAATGACCTGGCTTGATTATACAATAGATAATTTGTTGACATTTTTCGTTTTATTTCGCACAATTGAACGTTTTTTTTCTCTCTGGAAGACACTTTTGCTATTTTTATAACATTCTCGGTCTGAAAATAGAGAGGAGAAAAATTGATATCTTGAGGACCCACAGACGCCTCTGTCGGCGAAATATTTAATTATGTTATCATGTGATCTTGATCACTGAGCGAAATAGGTTGACACGTGAGTCAAAAGGCCTGCACCCTCCTAATAAAAATCACGAATTTTAACTGAGAACATAACAAAACCACGTGGCCTGACCCGAGGTCACATGCCAAAATTTCGACACTTTTCCATTCGAGTTCTGACACAAGATTACACTTCATTAATTTGTGGTTCATGGCGATTATTATGATACATAGTTTTATATCATTCCAATTATTTATAGGATATATCCCGATATATATCGCCCGAAGAAAATTAAACCTTTGTGCGACATTGAAGAGATGCCTGAGGTTATAACTCGAAAACCGTTCGACGGCGGGGCTGAAAATTTTACAGCGTGAATGTACGGCCGAGATAACCCCCGACACTAGTTCAATCGACATGTGAGAAGTAGGATGTTAAGGTTTGGTTGATCTGACGTGGACTGCACCGGGTGACCTCTGGTCACGTGACCTTAAGGTCACAGAGCGACTACAGGGCTGATGTATATCATTGAAAGCAGGTCGACGAGATACCTAAGCATAATGCCGTTTAATTGAGCTCTCTAGCACAATTACGCGCTAAGTTATTACCAAAGACGTGCTGGTGACCATGATTTTTCCAAATAAAAAAATATAAATATTATATTTAGAAAACAAACTCACCAATTTTTTCAACATCGAAGGTGTATGACCACATTATAAAATCACGTGATTTGACCTGAGATCACGTGTTGAAAATTTCCGAATTTCCAAAAATGATTACATCATAATAATCTATTGTTCCTCATGATTCTGGTGATTACCGAACGGGCGCTAAGCGCCCGTGAGGTTTCTCGTCAACTTACTAGACAAATTTACATTTGACCCGGACCGAACCGGCCCGACACGGCAGAACAGACGCTTTTCGGAAGCTAAAAACTTTGCTACCACTGCTCCGATTGAGATCGGGTTTTCACCATTGGATAGGTCCATCAAATCCATTTCGTTTGTGGTATGGTGCGTTCTTACAGCGCGTGGCAGTTGGCACACGCAAACGTCAAAATGAACAAACGTCATTCTTGATCAAAAATGACTTTATTAATCTAAGCATTAATTTATACGATGAAGCATAGATGAAGCTCATGACGTACTCCCTTTTGGCGGATTCGAGAAAGGAGATCATGACAAATTTAATACAACTTAATTTTTATGTTGGCATGCATTGAGGCCTGGCAATTTTTCTGGAGGTTTAAAAGGGCTAAAAGGACTATGTACTACTACCACGTGTGCTCCCTTACCGTTTCATATTTCAAACCTGTTTTACCTTTACCAGAGCGCGCTCGCTCGGTCATCGCCCACAAAGGCGTTTTACTGGTATATAGGTTTATATGACTCGCATGATTACCGAGCGGGCGCGAAGCGACCCTGAGGTTTCCCATCAACTTACTAGACAAATTTACATTTGACCCGGCCCGAACCGGCCCGAACCGGCCCGAACCGGCCCGAACCGGCCCGAACCGGCCGTACAGACGCCTATCGGAAGCTAATAACTTTGGAACCACTGCTCCGATTGAGATCGGGTTTTCACCATTGGATAGGACCATCAAATCAATTTTGATTTTTGTATGGTGCGTTCTGATAGGGGTGGTGCGACTGTGTGTGGCACATGCAAATGTCGAAATGAACAAAAATCAATCTTGATCAAAAATGGCTTGATTTATCTAAGCATTGATTTATACGATGAAGCATGCAGCGCTCAGGACGTACTCCCTTTTGGCGGATTCGAGAAAGGAGATCATGACAAATGTAATAAAACTTATTTTTTATGTAGTTTGTCCCAGGGAAGCAACAGATACCGCTCGGTTACCGCCGATTAAGGCGTTTTACTGGTTTAGATGGGAGATATTGTCCTCTGAAAATTTGAGTTTTGCTTGACATTACAAAGTTGCCCGAGGCTGTAACTCGAAAACGATTTGACGGACGAGGCTGAAAAATTCAGTGTAAATCAACAGCCCAGGTTAACCCCAGATACGTAGTTCTATCGAAATATGAGATGTAGTGTGTTATTTAGAGATTGTTTTGGTCAATCTGTTCTGGAATGCCCCAATTGCCCCCCCCCCCCAACGAAAAATTGGTAGGCAAATGCATATCCCCCCAACCGTTTCGGGAGGTTGAGATTTTTGTTCCGGGAAAGCGAGATTTACCCCCTCCCCGTTCAACGAAACTTTCGCGCTGACGACCCGACGCCCCCCCCCCCCCCCGCTCAAACTTTCCCGCTGACGATTCGACGCCACCCCCCCCCCCCCCCTCGCTCAACGACTCTGTGCTGACGACCCGACACCATCCCCCCCCCCCAGTCAACAACTTTTCGCTGACGAAACGGAGCGAAATGTTTTCCCCCCAACTCGAAACCTAGATCCGCCACTGTTGCCTTCCTTGCCTATATGGGAGAACCGCCCCTTCGTCAGACGCGCCACTTTCCCTATCCCTACTGTTACCAAAATGCTACCAAATAGAGGAAACGCAAACGAGGCAAAACAAGATTTCTTCCTTTCGCAAGAAGTTATCTTTTCGCAGGCAGTACCCATTTTCACCGCCAGTTTCAGCGAATTTTGAGGGGGGCTAATTTATATTGCCGCCCCTGACGAGCTTGGGATGAGGGACTTTTGCCCCTGCCGCCCCCCCCCCCTTGGATCCGCCAGTGACTTTCAAAGCCTAAAATGGGCCCTTTTCAGATCTGAGACTTGCTGAATTCACGATGGACCCTTTCAAACCTGAGATGGGCCAATTCAGAGCCTAATATGGGCCCATTATGAGCCTAAGATGAGCCCACTCAGAGCCTAAAATGGGCTCTTTCCAGACCTGAGATGGGCCCTTTTGAGCCTAAGATGGGCCCTTTCCAAACCTGAGATGGGCTTTTTCTGAGTTCACGATGGGCTCTTTCAAAATCTGAGATGGGCCCATTCTGAGCCTAATATGGGCCCATTCAGAGCCTAAGATGGGCCCTTTCCAGACATGAGATCGGCCCTTTCTTAGCCCAAGCTTTCCGGACTTAAGATGGTCCCTTCCCGGGCCTGATAACTGAGATGGGCCTTTTCTGGACCTGAGATGCTCGCTTTCTGAGGCTAAATTGGGTTTTATCAGGTCTGAAATAGGCCCTGAGTCCACGATGGGCCCCTTTCAGAACCGAGATGGGCCTCTTCTGTACCTGAGATGCTCGCTTTCTGAGGCGAAATTGTTTTTTTTTCAGACCTGAAATGGGCCCTTTCTGAGTCAACGATGTTTCAGACCCGAAATGGGCCCCTTTGAGCCGCGACGGGGGGGGGGGGGGGGGGGGGGGAGGGGGCTTCAGTCCCCATAGTCCCCCCCCTTGCTGCGCCCCTGGTCAAAATGCTGTCCAGTTTCAAAGTTGACATCATCCGATCGCGTTTGGTGAGAGTTTACATTCTAAAGTCCTTAATATATATAAAACAATATTAGACCCTTCAGGCCAAGCTACGTGCTTCCTCAGGTCGACTAAGGACTCTCTCAGTCCGGCTAAGGGCTCTCTCAGAATGACGGAGAGCTCTTTTATACTCCAATAGCTCCACCTGGCTTCTCTGGAGGACCCGCTCTGTGCTCCAACATCCCCACTTTGACATTCAGAGGGCCCACTGTGGTCTGCCTTTAGTGCCCAGTCTGCCCCCCTCCAACAGCCCCACCCGGCCTCCAGAGGGCCCACTCTGGCCAGCCCACAAAAGGCCCAATATGGCTTCCAGAGGGTCACCCTCTCTTCCGGAGGGCACCGACTAACCTCCAGAGGGCCTACTCTGGCATTCAGAGGGCACACTCTGGCCGGCCTTTAGAGGGCCCACTCTGGCTTCCAATAACATCGCCCTAGCCTCCTCAGGGCCCAACCTGGCCTCCAGGGGCCAACCAGAGTGGGCCTCAAGAGGCCCACTCTGGCCTCCATATGTTCCACTCAAGCAGTCAGAAGACCCACTCTGCTCCTTGCCGGCCTCCAGAGGGCACATGCCAGCCTCTGTGGCTTCCGGAAGGTCCACTTTGACCTCCAGAGGGCCCCTACAGAGAGCCCACTCTGGCCTCCAGAGGGTCTACTCTGGCTTCCACCCAGAGGACCCACTCTGGTCTCCGGAGGCCCCACTTTTGCCTTCGAAGGGCCCGTTTTGACCTTCGAGGGGCCCACTTTGACCTTCGAACTTCGAAGGGCACACTGGTCTCCGGAGGGTCTACTCTGGCCTCCTGAGGGCCCACTATGACCTCCAGGGGACCCACTCTGGCCTGAAGGGCCCACTCGAGCCTACAGGGAATTCATCACTCAATCTGACCTTCAGAGGGTCCGAAGACGAAAAGTGCAGCCTGCTCTGAGCGGTTCACAGGCTATTTCAGATCAACAGCATCCAAAACTCATAGACCTACGCCGGGCCCTGTGGGGCCCCCATGGGGGGGGGGGGGAGGGGGGGTTGTGGACCACCAGGTCTCCCCGTGGCTGCGCCTCTGCCTAACTGCTTAACATTTTTTTAGGCGATTCATTTCTGACTCAAAAACAATTTCTTTGGGTGAATTCGGTACACTCCTTGATTCCTCATTTATTTATCATGTTTTTTTCGGTACAGATCCGACACGAGCAGTATCCTTTGAAATGGAAAACGAGGCACCCAAGCCTAAAGTGGTGGTTAATCACGTCTATCGCGGCCTAAAGTGGTGGTTAATCACGTCTATCGCGGCCTAAAGTGGTGGTTAATCACGTCTACCGCGGCCTAAAGTGGTGGTTAATCACGTCTACCGCGGCCTAAAGTGGTGGTTAATCACGTCTATCGCGGCCTAAAGTGGTGGTTAATCACGTCTATCGCGGCCTAAAGTGGTGGTTAATCACGTCTACCGCGGCCTAAAGTGGTGGTTAATCACGTCTATCGCGGCCTAAAGTGGTGGTTAATCACGTCTATCGCGGCCTAAAGTGGTGGTTAATCACGTCTATCGCGGCCTAAAGTGGTGGTTAATCACGTCTATCGCGGCCTAAAGTGGTGGTTAATCACGTCTACCGCGGCCTAAAGTGGTGGTTAATCACGTCTACCGCGGCCTAAAGTGGTGGTTAATCACGTCTACCGCGGCCTAAAGTGGTGGTTAATCACGTCTATCGCGGCCTAAAGTGGTGGTTAATCACGTCTATCGCGGCCTAAAGTGGTGGTTAATCACGTCTATCGCGGCCTAAAGTGGTGGTTAATCACGTCTATCGCGGCCTAAAGTGGTGGTTAATCACGTCTATCGCGGCCTAAAGTGGTGGTTAATCACGTCTACCGCGGCCTAAAGTGGTGGTTAATCACGTCTACCGCGGCCTAAAGTGGTGGTTAATCACGTCTATCGCGGCCTAAAGTGGTGGTTAATCACATCTATCGCGGCCTAAAGTGGTGGTTAATCACGTCTATCGCGGCCTAAAGTGGTGGTTAATCACGTCTATCGCGGCCTAAAGTGGTGGTTAATCACGTCTACCGCGGCCTAAAGTGGTGGTTAATCACGTCTATCGCGGCCTAAAGTGGTGGTTAATCACGTCTATCGCGGCCTAAAGTGGTGGTTAATCACGTCTATCGCGGCCTAAAGTGGTGGTTAATCACGTCTATCGCGGCCTAAAGTGGTGGTTAATCACGTCTATCGCGGCCTAAAGTGGTGGTTAATCACGTCTATCGCGGCCTAAAGTGGTGGTTAATCACGTCTATCGCGGCCTAAAGTGGTGGTTAATCACGTCTACCGCGGCCTAAAGTGGTGGTTAATCACGTCTATCGCGGCCTAAAGTGGTGGTTAATCACGTCTATCGCGGCCTAAAGTGGTGGTTAATCACGTCTATCGCGGCCTAAAGTGGTGGTTAATCACGTCTACCGCGGCCTAAAGTGGTGGTTAATCACGTCTATCGCGGCCTAAAGTGGTGGTTAATCACGTCTATCGCGGGTCATCTCGCATCCCACGAACTGCGCTTAGACGTGAATAATTGTTATATCAGAACGGCAAAAAAATGATTTTGGGACCAAATTCCCAAAAAGGCACACAGTTATTAAAAAAACTCATAGGATTTAGCTTCTTCATGCCTGAATATGTGATTAAAACAAACGTGCTTTGCAAAATTTGCGTAGATTTTCGTTTAAATTAGGAAATATAATTTTTCGGTCGACTTCGGCGATTTGAGAGTCTTGGCCCTTCTGGTCCCCTTGGCCCTCAGTGGCCTGAAAACATGGGGGGGTGCGAGAGCACCTGGGGGGGGCGAGGGTCATCCCAAAAGTATATACATCGCCACCTATGCTAAAGGATTTTGCTTACGCGCTCTCTTCCATCTCTCACTTCTTATCCTTTGAAATTATATAGATTGTGATGCTTGCGACTGCTAGAAGGAATGTGCATTTTTGTTTATAGAAAACCTTTTAAGGACTCCTTTTAGCTATCTGGCAATACGTTTTTAGGCATTGTTGGAGATCAATGTCTTTGTAATTGCACATTTACCAGTCACTTTATAATTTTGTCATTTATTCAGATCCAGGGGCCCGGGAACAGGGGGGCAGCGGGGGCGCATGCCCCCCCCCCCCACACACACACACATCTGGACCGGGGGGGGGGGGGGGGGGGGGCGGCGCCCCCTCAACTTTGTGGAGCAAAATTTCCCCTAAAAATGAGCTTTCACCTTTCTTCACAAAAAGTTATATAAAATATGAAAGCCTCCTTATGCCACTTCCATTTTTTTCCGTTTTCTTTTATAGCATATCAAAAGTAGTAGTATTATATAGCTTTGCCTTTATAGCAGTATCGTATACCTTTATTTTCCTTCATTTTCCTTTTTCCATTATGTTCTGAGATATAATGGAAAACTTTGGTAGCAGTATATTTGGTAGCAGTTGTCTGCTTTGCGCGTCGTCGTTAAAATGACGCACTGACGGCGATAGACATCTGCTGCATTTTGTTTATAGGTTTATCCCACGTCAGCGTTACGAATGTGGTCAAACTGGCGTGCGGCTCTCTAGCTGTCCTCTCTGTCTCTGCCGACGGGGCAGCAATTGCAAGCAAGAGTTATCGTAAATGTCGTAGGTTACCGTGATACGGTGTTGAAGCGGTCGGTGCAGCTCATGCTAGTGGGCTTCTTCAAGAAGAACAACAAAACATCAGGCGTCATGTACGAGTATTTTATCAGACGACAGGCGGGTTTACAAAGGCATACGGTTCATAGTAGGAAACGGGGGTGGCATAACCCCCACTTTGTGTCATTTTTGCTTTTTATGTTAACCCGCGCCGTGCCGGGGTGGGGCGTTTAGACCCCCCATGTTTTTCGAGGATAGCGAAAAAACGTCTGCGCGGTTTTTGCAGTTTCAAAAACGACGCACGGCGCACAGCGCCGCCGTTTCAAAAACGGCGCACGGCGCACAGCGCCGCCGTATCAGCCGCCGTTTTTGGCACACCTGTTCGGGCATCAATTACCCACATTGTGTGCAATTCTTGACCACGGGTCATCTCAGGTCAGGTCACGTGACCACACCTCCAAATAGGTTTGCGGTCGTACCACAGCCACAGTTTTTGGCCGATCGGCTTCAAACTTACAGGATAGGTATCTACAATTCGAATATCTAAGATTTTGTATATCGGTGACCAAAGGTCGCCGGTCGGGTCAATTTCGTGACCTCCCATTATTAGTAAATCGGAAATATTAAAATGTTTCCTATTCCGAGGACACATATGATATCAGTCCAATTCCTTCTGGATCATGTTATCATAGGCTATTATTGATGATCCAGGTTCAATTTTTGTTCAGTGACCCCCATAGGCGTAGGATCCGGGGGGATTTATTTTGCTTCGTGAGAATAGTTTGTGATGGATAAAGGTTCGCCGAGACGAGAACAGCCCACATCTGCAAATATATTTTCCATAGGGGGTTGGGGTTCTTTCAAAACGAGATCAAAGTTTCAATGCCCCCCACACATTTTTCGTGACGTTCCGACGCAGCCTTGTAATTTGGGCCATTTTCTGGACTTTTTGGGTCCAAAGAATTTTGCTCTCCTCATATTTGTTCAGGAAATGTGCTCTCTTTTCGCCTGATGTTACCGACATTGTAGTTAAAATATAATTAAATTTTCCTCACAAGGATTTAATATCTATTACAAATCAGGATTTTTTACTTTCCAAGTAAAATAATTAAAGCAAAAATTAAAATCTTAACATGCCGACAATACAATTTTACTCTCCACCTATGCATTTTTACTCTTCGGGACCAGGTCATGAAATGAAAAACCTAATACTGTTCCTACGTTCCTGGTGACGACCCCTACAGGGTCAACCGAGGTCAGGTGAGGTCACAAACACTTTTTGTGTCAATAACTGTGATAGAATGCAGATAAAGGAGTGAAACCGGCATCAATGTGTTCGTCTCGTCGAGACACGTCTCCCAATATGCAACATGACCTACTTGGGTCGCCACTTGATCTTGGCCTGAGGCCAATTTCTAAGTTGACCTAAACTGGTCCAAATGAATGCGATTCGAAGTGCTTTGACAATACGAACATGATGGCGTCAAAATCATTGCCGTATCTTTATTAGGTAAACCGTTATTTGCGAACGTTTTGCCAAAAAATAACCCTTGTGACATTTGATGACCTCTGGAATGGAACCTAAACTATTGACCTGAGATAAAATGTGATGACACTTTATGATCATAAAGTGTCAAGTTACAATCATAAAGTGTCATCACATTTTATCTCAGGTCAATAGTTTAGGTTCCATTCCAGAGGTCATCGAATGTCACAAGGGCTATTTTTTGGCAAAACGTTCGCAAATAACGGTTTACCTAATAAAGATACGGTATTTCAAGAGCTTTTTTAATATTTTTTCTCTCGTTTGCTCCTAGCTATCATAGTTCCCGAGATATTTGGGGGTTTCTGGAGCGATGTCCTAGAACTGGAAAATCTTACCTTTGATGACTTCTGGTGACCTCAATATTTTCCTGAACCAAAAAATGTTGAAATAGATTCAAAGTGATTTGTGATGAGCTTCCGAACCGTGTGTTTGGGTTTCCAATGAGGAAAATTTGAGAACGAAAAGGTGCACCAAGATGAGAAGTGAGAAGATTGACCAAAAAAATATTTGTTTTCGCCCCCCCCCCCCCCCCAACTCTAAAATCGTTCCCGGGCCCCTGTTCAGATCAGCCGTTTGTTAATCATCGAGGTTATTAAACACTTGTCTGTCTAGTGGCTGCTGTCTAACCAAGTCTACCTAACTAACATTTATTTTTATATTTCAGTAGCGGCATACTATTAGCGTATTTTCTAGATAAATTTCCAACAGCGAGTATGGACTCCGCCTCTTTTAATGCAAATCGAAGAATGAAAGAAGCATCCGCAGCCATCCACATGCCGGGACATTGCCCTTCTAAGATCAGAGCTGTCATGGAACGGATCAGAACGTACTTCAAATTTCCAGTCACGAATAATTTCACCATTCAGCGATTCTTTGTTAAATGGTCAGAATGAATGGGAGAATGAAAGGGCTCAGTTCAAAACGTGACCATTTTACCGCGGTGCTTATGGCGGACATTTCAGTCACATCGTGGTCACATTGTAACACCAATCGAGCTTGGTAGCGGGATGGCGGCTTTACAGGAGCTATGACCACTGACCATCTGCAATGTCTATGTTCTCACTGATAATGAGAACAAGCTTCACTGATAATGATAACAAGCTTCACTGATAATGAGAACAAGCTTCACTGATAATGAGAACAAGCTTCACTGATAATGAGAACAAGCTTCACTGATAATGAGAACAAGCTTCACTGATAATGAGAACAAGCTTCACTGATAATGAGAACAAGCTTCACTGATAATGAGAACAAGCTTCACTGATAATGAGAACAAGCTTCACTGATAATGAGAACAAGCTTCACTGATAATGAGAACAAGCTTCACTGATAATGAGAACAAGCTTCACTGATAATGAGAACAAGCTTCACTGATAATGAGAACAAGCTTCACTGATAATGAGAACAAGCTTCACTGATAATGAGAACAAGCTTCACTGATAATGAGAACAAGCTTCACTGATAATGAGAACAAGCTTCACTGATAATGAGAACAAGCTTCACTGATAATGAGAACAAGCTTCACTGATAATGAGAACAAGCTTCACTGATAATGAGAACAAGCTTCACTGATAATGAGAACAAGCTTCACTGATAATGAGAACAAGCTTCACTGATAATGAGAACAAGCTTCACTGATGAGAACAAGCTTCACTGATAATGAGAACAAGCTTCACTGATAATGAGAACAAGCTTCACTGATAATGAGAACAAGCTTCACTGATAATGAGAACAAGCTTCACTGATAATGAGAACAAGCTTCACTGATAATGAGAACAAGCTTCACTGATAATGAGAACAAGCTTCACTGATAATGAGAACAAGCTTCACTGATAATGAGAACAAGCTTCACTGATAATGAGAACAAGCTTCACTGATAATGAGAACAAGCTTCACTGATAATGAGAACAAGCTTCACTGATAATGAGAACAAGCTTCACTGATAATGAGAACAAGCTTCACTGATAATGAGAACAAGCTTCACTGATAATGAGAACAAGCTTCACTGATAATGAGAACAAGCTTCACTGATAATGAGAACAAGCTTCACTGATAATGAGAACAAGCTTCACTGATAATGAGAACAAGCTTCACTGATAATGAGAACAAGCTTCACTGATAATGAGAACAAGCTTCACTGATAATGAGAACAAGCTTCACTGATAATGAGAACAAGCTTCACTGATAATGAGAACAAGCTTCACTGATAATGAGAACAAGCTTCACTGATAATGAGAACAAGCTTCACTGATAATGAGAACAAGCTTCACTGATAATGAGAACAAGCTTCACTGATAATGAGAACAAGCTTCACTGATAATGAGAACAAGCTTCACTGATAATGAGAACAAGCTTCACTGATAATGAGAACAAGCTTCACTGATAATGAGAACAAGCTTCACTGATAATGAGAACAAGCTTCACTGATAATGAGAACAAGCTTCACTGATAATGCCGCAGCGTCATTCACCGAATTCTCCAGTCACGTCCGTACAACCCTGAAGCATAACCCAGCCAGGCACGTAGCCAGGATTTCGTCCAGGGGGGCGGGGGGGCGGCGGTGTCTCGAAAGGGCCCCTTCCTGAGCGTTGTAAGGGCCCCTTCCCAAGCGTTGAAAGGGCCAAACAAAATGGATGAAAAGGCACGTTACAAGGATGGAAAATACAGTATGACAAGTATGGCATGGGCCATACCAACTTTTAGAAGCTGGAGTTTGCAAACTGCAAATCTAGTTTGGAACCAGCGACACCAATTTGGAATCAGCTATAACAACTTGGAATATTTTTTAAGATAAGACCTGGAACTTTTTGTGAAAAAAAAATGCGCTCCGAAAATGTTGAGTCTTATGCCCTGGATATGCTTTCTCATCAATGCTTCGCATTGCGTATGGTGTGGACCTCTAAAAATGCTATATTGTGTGGTTTAAAGTGCGGTAAAAAAAGGTGATAAGGTGAACTATTTTGCCCAATTATATAGGAAAGTAGCAACATAACACAAATGTGCCGAGAAACGGGCTGATTTTTTTTTTCTAACCCGCATATAATTGAATTTGTAGTTCAATGGCGCCGAGTCTTATTCCCTGGACAATTGCATTCTTACTGTTCAAAGGCCCAGGGTCTCCTCAGATCGTCTAGGGGCCCCTCCGACCTTTTCAACGCCCTCCCGACCTGTTCAGGGACTCATCTGGGATCCGCGAAGCGAAAGGACATGATGTGGAGTGGGTGATATATATATATATATATATATATATATATATATATATATATATATATATATATATATATAAATACAAAGAGAGCTTACTCTACAAGAAACAAAATCGGAGCTATCGGGTATATTGTAACACCTGACGAAGGGTGTTACAATATACACGAAAGCTCCGCTTTTAATATTTTTATTGTGGAGGAAGTCCTCTTTGTATTTACTCTTCATCTGGGATCTCTACGTGCTTTTGGCCCTTCCGGTCTGACCAGGGACTCCTCTGACCTTCAAAGAAGCCCCTTTTGTGTGACAAGGGGCCCATTCAGCCTGTTCAGAGATCCTTCCGACCTGGCCAGGGACTGGACTGGCCGCTTTGTCGCCCTGCCGACATGCTCAGGGACCCCTCCGACCTTCCCAGGGGCCCCTTCAGTCTGGCTAGGAACTCATTCGGCATGTTCAAGGGTCCTTCCGCCCGGCCCAGGGACCCTTTCGGTCCAGCCAGGGGCCCCTCTGACTTTCCCTGGAGCCCCTCCGATCTGCCCAGCGACTCTTCTGGTCGGACTGCGCTGGCTGCTTTGTCGCCCTGCCCACATGCTCAAGGGCCTCTTCGACCTGCCCTGGGGTCCCTCCGTGGTGGCTAGGGACCAATTTGGCATGTTCAGGGCCCTTCTTACCCACCCAGGGGTCCTTTCGGTCTGGTCAGGGGCCCCTCCGATCTCCGCAAGGGCCCTTTTAACTTCCCAGGGGCCCTCTGGTCTGTTCAGGGGCCATCCAACCTGCTCAGGGGCCCTTACGACCTGACAAGGGACTGCGCTGGCCACTTTGTCGCCCTGCCGACATGCTCAGGGACCCCTCGACCTGCCCAGGGACCCCTCTGTGCTGTCTAGGGGCCCCATTTGACGTGTTCAGGGGCCCTCTTTCCCGCTTTTCCCGCTTCGGTATGTTCAGTGGCCCTTCTAACCCACCTAGGGGCCCTTTCGGTCTGGACAGGGGCCCCTCTGACATGCACAGGGCTTTTTTGGACGTCCAAGGGACCCTCTGGTCTTTCAGAGAGGGCCATGGTGACCCAAAAGGGCCTCTGAAGTGCTATAAACTCTCTAAAGACCACGCTTCGCGAGGTAAAGAACCCTTGATACCGCGCTTTGCGCGGTCTCGTGCGCGCCGAAAGGGCCATCGCGTGCCGAAAAAGGTCCTCCTGGTCTCCACGGGGGGGGGGGGGGGGGGGGCGCCGCACCCGCCCCCCCCCCCTTTGGCTACGTGCCTGAACCCAGCCGCGATTAAATGACGTGAATACTTTCTGATTCTACCCACCAACTAACTGTCAGACTCCACATAAAACGTGGAAGACGTTGTCTGCAAACGTGCGACTGTGAGAATAGTTCGCATTTCTCCTCACATACCTTTGAAGTCAGGCCTCCAGAAATCGCGCGGGGGGGGGGCCGCATTCTTAGAATATCTGATGTGGCCGTGACGTGTTTTTTTCCGCACGAAAATGAAAATAAGGCACCGGGCACTGGGGTAACCACCTTGAGGCGTTGTATTATTCTGCCACCTCTGCTGTGGTCGGCATGGTGGCATTGCACGATACAAGGCATTCCGTTGCAGTCAAATCGTCATCTGACTGGCATTGTTGTTTCTGCGGAAGTGCATCAGCACACTAATATTGCACGGCGCTGGAGCCCATCTGTAAGCAAATTATTAATTGCCTGTTAAAGGGACTGCCCCACCTTTTTGAAAGTTGTCGAATCACACTTAATTGTATGTCTACGTGTCAGGCGAGGTCAGCTGAACATGTTCGTGAACTTTTTTCCGAAAAAATGCTTATCTTGGAAGATATTAAACTTTTAAAAAGTTTTAAGCGGAATGTTGGGATGGTGACGTCATAGGATTTTTTAATAACAGGGATATCATTTATGCTGCCAAATGTATGGCACAATGTTTTGTCGACATCTATTGCGCATAAAAACAGCGAACCACCCGGTGTCTAGATTGGCTAGCACTATCAGCTGGACTTGTTGCAGCAGTTGGCCGCCAGGGACCGCTAGTGAGCCAGGGTGTTATGACGTCGCAAGCAAATGGTACCATTCAATATTGATTGATTGATTGATTTATAAATAAATAAATATTTAGCGTTAAATATTTAACTGGTACCATTTGCTTGCGATGTCATAATACCCTGGCTCACTAGCGGTCCCTGGCGTCCAACTGCTGCATCAACTCCAGCTGATAGTGCTATAGCATCAAGATTGCGAACCACCCGGGGATCGAGAAATGAAAGACGAAAATATTCCCAGGCTGACCTTAAAACAAGTCGACTATCATTACCAGTTGGGTACAGAGAGAAGACGCTGTCGGTTTAGAACCCCTATTAAAATACACATGGGCCTTATTTTTTTTACAGATGTCAAAATCAAACTAGAATATCTTTGGAATTAGATCATTGTGGTTGTTTTAACTGATACCATACTTAATTTCAATGCCAAGTCATCAAAATGGCTATCTCAACTCAAATATAATGTTAAGGTGGGATAGTCCCTTTAACTTTTTGTATATGATTTACACTATGTCTAGATAGTATTAGTATGTTAACTTAATGCTTTTGAGATATTTCAAAAATACCACGTGCACAATTATCTCTTTGATGCTACTTTGTGACGTTTAGTGCGTGGACATTTTTTATTTTGCCCCACAAAAACTTAGAATCCGCTCAATTCATGTCCTTTACAAATCAAATCACCAGCATTTATCAGAAACATAACGTGCCTCACAGTGAGTAGCTCGCCCTAGTCATCTTACATTCCTCCCAATGTCAACACTGGGATATTTAGGTCGGCTTTTATCGATGTACACTCCATACATGCAGGGAAAAGAGATGAACACGACGTTTGGGAGCATCATCTTCACATCTACCACATTACCCGGTTCCCATGTCGCCACGTTCCCACGAAACTGAACTCCAGAACATTGACACGGGATATTGGAGTAATAAATGTAAATACTCAGTGACCAAGCCGTATTAGCATTCCGACAAGCTTTCCAAAAATTGGTTTCAAGTCTGACAATCATTTCATCCTCACAATTACAATGCTTAATCCACACAATACAACTTCTAATATTTTGTGTTTTGCTAAAATGATCAATATTGGAAATTAAAATATTATATAAATTAAATATTGAATATTATACATCCTAAAAAAGTGAACAATGGACAATTAATTGTGAATTACAATTACTGTACCAGACTACGCTCAGGTGATTCTGTATACACAATTACACTTACTACTCTTTTGGCGAACTCATGACTACTTTTTAACCAATCATCCCACACGCCTTACCCCCTCTAACCCCACACCTCAACCCAGTCTCACCTGTTCTCCCTCATGCGCACGCGCACCTCCCTGCTGTAGAGTCGGTGCGGGGGGGGGCGGAGCAGCCGGCCTGCCCAGCAGCTTCGGTAGCTCTGGGCCGATAACATCTGGTATATAGTGACGCGTGGTGGGGCGGCCGCCATCAGTCACCCCTCGAGCGGCACAGGTCACGGCGAGGTCAGCTCTCAGGTCACGGAGAGGATCCCCAACACAGGTACGCCCGCCGGCGGGGTCCGGGACGGCGTGAGGGAGAGGGGCGAGGGAGAGGGGCGACTGTTAGCCGAGTGACAGTGGTTAGTGGCCCGGCATTCACGGCTGGTGATTCGTGAGGCATGCTTTGTTGGGATGGGTTATTTTTTTGTGAGGTTTTAGAAGAAGTGATGCGTAACCAGGATTGGTACCATATGCTGCCGTACTGCTATACGGCTTTTGCAAAGTTGAATGCAGAGGTAAAAATATCCAGATGTTTTTGCCGAAGTGGCTAGAGTAAAACGCTGTCGCTAGAGTAAAACGCTGTCGCTAGAGTAAAACGCTGAGTACTAATTGACAGAGTCAACAGAGATACAGATTAAAGTTGCCTAAAATTCCATCGAAAATTAAACATTACCATAAGCTTCCCAAAATCTCCCGTTTACAATGTGCTTGCTATCGAAAGTATTTGATGAAAGGAGGGTTATTTTCACATGTTTATCTCGCCTCAATCTACAAATGTTTCTTTTTATGACTTACTTTCTTCTCTTCTCGAATTTGCTAACCGTTATTTTGATATGCCACATATAAGTTGGCACTGTAATAAGTGATACGAGTCAGTTTATCAATGTTGTAATTTTTGGTACTGCTGGATTATTATTTTCTACTCTTCAGACAAGTAACTATGTTTCCAATTCAATAAAAAATTCACGGGCTTAGGTATATCAGTTAAGTGATTGAAACGCACTTATCATTTATCCATACAATTGTTGCATTTATCCATACTTTTTTTGCATTTATCCATACTTTTTTAGGCATCCTGTTTAAACACAATACCTTGACGGATTTGGACTTTTTTATCAGCCTAATTTTACATCAGCATGAGCCAGGTGCCGCATTTCCCACATTCGCATTTCCCAAATTAACCTGGATCCCCCTTGACATGTATACTGCATAGTAAACATGAAGTTTAACCGAAGTGTTTATCCTATGATGCATTTCACCTTAGCCTACGAACCATTAATACCGAAGGTCAGCTCCTTGATTTAATCAGACCTCATCATCTTCATGGCGTCTGATTAAAGCTCATGTAACACTGGCCCCACACGACAGCTGCAGGAGGTCGTGAACACGACACCGCCCAGAAGCCGTCAGGATCTACTCTAAAAGTAGCGTGCACTTTCTCACGTATGAGAAACGTGACACTTATTGCTAGTTCATTAACATGCCAACGTGAAAACTCGCGTACCATGAGCTTTGCATCCTTTTCAGACGAAGTATCGGGGAATTGACTATCGGGGAAAGAAAGCTTCCTTTTCTAACTATTAGTTTGCATTGAAGGTTCGTTTTTGAAGAAAAAAACTAGATCAGTGGTTCTTAAATAGTGGTAATTACCCCACTTGTGGTAATGGAGCCTCCCTCCGGGCGGGTGCAATGGAGATTGAACAGCTAAACGAGAAAGTATAACTAATTTGTTTCATGATGGCGGACAATGCACAATGTACATCCGTCGACCCCGGTTTCTGTTTCTCTGACGTAGACCAGTGGTGCCGTATTATCGCAAGAGCATCGCAACTATAAAATGCAAAATTACAATTTATAGCCGCCTTTGCGGTAGAGTTTTTGCGTTGGAGGGAAATTTGTGCAGCACCTTCTTTGCGGAATATAGTACAATGTACGTAGTTTAAATTTCATTCGAGTAAGGATGAGTCATTCTGGTAGCCAAAAGGGGTAAATGTTATTGATGACGAGAACCACTGTCTTAGACAACGTTTTTGTATTGTGTCCGGGTCAGCCTGAAGCTATGCTTCCCAGAAGGGCGCTAGCATCTGATCAATTTGACCAGGTAATGCTTCGTTAAACCGGCTAATGCTATCCGGTGCAGAGTAAGTCTATCATTCTACGTTAAGTCCGCTAACGCTGTCCGACGCGAATGCAATGGGAAGCCGAAACATGGATATCTGCACCAAGTGCCTACATTCAAATACCGTTTTATGTATTCCGTACAACATATTCAGGTTCTGCTATATTCTTTCGTTTCATTAAGCGTTTTATTTCGTTTTATTAAGCAATGCGCATTAGCGACACAATTTACAACAGCACTCATCAGCTTATATATCTGCCCCTAGATGGCAGTAGTAGTACACGCCTGAAGTTATGCTGTACCGCATTGCTTGAAGCCAAGGACTGCGGCCTGCACAATGGGGAGGGGAGGGTAACGAGTCATTCAGGTCGTAAGAAGGGGTAACCATACCCTCGATGCTGATAATCACTGGTTTAGATGATGTGCAATGTGCATAGCCTTTGCTTAGACGTCTGTCCTTTAAACTCCCGGTTGTTCTACCAAGGGATGACATGAAATTCCATCGTATCTAAAGCTATGGTTAAGCTTTTCACTTTTCTCTGACTGCTTTGTTGGCGAAACTTTGTTTTCCAATTGTTATGGCGTTGTGGCATCAAAGTTCATGCGATTTTGATATGTCAACATCCTCTGTAAATCCACCTGAGGGCAATATTTTAAACTTTTTCCTGAATTTGTAGCATTTTATGCTACGTTTGTACTTATGTGTGTGTGTGTGTGTGTGTGTGTAGTATAGGCAATGTGTGTGTAGTATAGGCACGTCGCGTTTTATATATTACATGTTATGTCATCACCTGTTAATAGGGGGTGGCCCTATCGGTGGTCACTTATATAAATACGATAAATAAAGTACTTTCACTGCGAAACAAGCCAGTGGTGAATTGTTATCACTGCCCACGCCTGTTCATCGCGCCGGCGTTTTTAATAACACGGCGTTAATGAGCTACACTATTATGCCATTAAAGTCGAGCGTAAGTCTGTCATTTGTTAATCACTTTGTTTTTATAGGGCAAAACATTCCTAACTCCAAATCACTACGAACTCCTCGTGTTGCCTTGAGAAATGGGCAGTTTCAACGATTTGTAGTATCTATAATCAATCATCACTAGAATGTGTGTGTAGTATAGGCACACACATTCTGTTCTGCTGTTCAGAAAACATAGATGCTACGTTACTACATACTTAGTCCCCACTGTCGACAGTTCACCTAAAACCAATGCTAGTGATTATTTTACGGTTCACCTTTAACATGGTGTTAAATTTATTCATATTATATTGTATATTTCGATTGACAGATGTGAATTCCCTCAAAACATTACTTCTGCGATGATATTTTAATGTACTTCGGTGTTAGAAGCTCCAGTTTTCTGCATCCTCTTTGCAGTTGAGGTTTGTATTGGCACGGTATAATGGAAAATTGCGCTGTGACGTACTCATTTGGAGCTGTTCAATGTACCAATCTATAATGTGTCTGATTTTGACAATCATTAAATTATTTCGTGGTTTATCACTGTTAAGTATGGCAAGCAAATTGTGAAGGTATTTCATTTTTCCATAGGTGATACTGACGTACAAACATCAAACCATTTCTAGTTCCCAAGTATTTTGAGTCCGTGAACATTTACCGTAGCGCACGAATAGTATTCTCAAATAAAATTAAATATGCAATCATTTATCATGGTATATCATTCATCATTTACCCGCAACGCCTCAGAGTTGTGTAATGCGTCGCAGCAGCACAACGTCTCAGAGTTGTGTAATGCGTCGCAGCAGCACAACGTCTCAGAGTTGTGTAATGCGGCGCAGCAGCACAACGTCTCAGAGTTGTGTAATGCGGCGCAGCAGCACAACGCCTCAGAGTTGTGTAATGCGGCGCAGCAGCACAACGTCTCAGAGTTGTGTAATGCGGCGCAGCAGCACAACGTCTCAGAGTTGTGTAATGCGGCGCAGCAGCACAACGTCTCAGAGTTGTGTAATGCGGCGCAGCAGCACAGCGTCTCAGAGTTGTGTAATGCGGCGCAGCAGCACAACGTCTCAGAGTTGTGTAATGCGGCGCAGCAGCACAGCGTTGAGGATGCCGGAAAGCAAAGCGTCTTGTCTCGCCATGTCTCTGGCTTGGGCCCATCTTGAGAGCAGCTCTCATGTAAATTTAATATCACAATATCATTCATGCACCAGCATAATGGAATGCACAAAGCTGTGAGTGTCCGAGAAAAAAAACTGAAACAATCTTTCAGCTAACAGCCTGGCCGACATTTCATCGGCCGCTCCGACCTTCGGCAGAACATGCCAACCAGAGGTGCCAATCAGCAGAAACGAGCGTGTGTTTGAGCTGAAACACAAGATTCCTGTACACATACGACACAAACCTTCGCCTGGTGAGATCGATAACATCATTATCGCTAACTATGGAGCAAACTAAACGAACATTCTCAATATTACAAAAGTGCATTTGCCGATCCTAATTGGTCATTGGTGCTCGGTAATCCCCTACCAGGTGGAATAGGTTTGTCACACTTTACGAGATGAGCCTTAATACATATTTTGAAACAAAGTACCGGACGTCCCAGAAAGAACAGGCGCATTTTATTTTCTTCTAGTTAAGTCAAAAGATAACTTTGTGAAAAATTACATGCTCCACTTATAAACAAATTAGTGTTATTTTGTTTTAACACAGTTTTATTAACATGCAGCCATGCACCCGCACCAGACAGACGCCAATGCAAACATTGTAACATTGCAGTTTGAGACGAATTTTATCCTCGGAACGCAAAGAAAGTTTCGCAGTCATTTCGAAAGCAAGAAAGCACTATCGAGGAACATTATTTGAAGCATATAGCGAACGTTTATGTTAAGAGCAGCACCAACAACCTGAACAAGCTAAGAAGCGGAAGAAAACGACCAAAATGGACCCCCATTAACGCGACAAAGGCAAGGGAAGCCCTCCTTCGGAGCCCGTGCAAGTCTTTGCGCCGTTTGGGCCAATAACTTGGCTGTGGCAAGAGTACAGCGCAAATAATTGCAAGAACGGATGTAAAATTGTTCCCCTACAACTTCAACATCATCCGAATTTCATGAAAAGTTCAGTTCATCAAAAGTTGACTTTTAAATATAAGCAGTCACGGACACGTTTCAGCAGCTGGTTTGCCTGTCCGCAAATTCACAGCTAGCCCACCGGGCCACAGCTGACCCGCAAACTCGGCAGACTTGATACCTATGGGTTTCTTCTTCTGGGGCCATCTCAAGTCCAAAGTATACAAAACGAACCCTGCTTCCATCGAAGAACTGAAGAAGGCTGCGGAGACCGCAGTGCGGAGGCCAAGGACCTGCCCTGTCGCTCTGCAGGAGGCAGCACGGCGGCGCACTTCTCTGTGTTTGGAACGCGAGGGCGACCACATAGAACACGTTATCTGAGGCCGTCAGTAAAGCATAAATGGAGGGGTGTCTATTGTCACATAAAATAGCATGGAATAAGCTTCACAACGATGGTTGAGTTGCGTTGTTTGAGCCATTATAGTATGAAAGAAACCATTTTTAAATCCGCCTGTTTATTCTAGCACGCCCGGTATGATTGCATCATGTAAGTATAAACGTCGTGTTAAGCATAACCATCTCAATTATCAATCCTCGTACATAAATTAAATTAATTTAGTGAATGTGTGCTATGCATGCTTGGAGCGAGTCAAACACGAACATGTGAATGCGCCTATAAGTCGATCAAGCCTCATTCCTTTATAAAAAGGAATATTGAGCGACAGGTACATGGGTGGAACTTTATATACTTTCGGGGTTGTAGCTACAACTGCATCCTCAAAAATTACAACTCCAACATTGCCAGTAAATACATAAGTAAATCAATACTGCAAACGGTACGCAAAATCACTGAAGGATTTGTAAATAACAATAATAACCAGTAAGGCGCCGAAGTTGGCGATGAACGAGCGAGCGCGAAGGAAATGTATGGTGAGGTTGGTATGCGCACGCACAAGGGTGCTGCTTTCCTAGTAAGTACTGCTGCCTGACACCACACAAAATTTCAACTCGATCGGGCAAGTAGTTTCTGAGATACAAAAAGGGGCGCGCACTTGCGCACGTGCAGAGGTACCCCACCCCTGACTTGTGGGAATGTGGCGGCTGGAGGTCCCTAACCAGTTAACCACACTCCAAATTTGAACACAATCGGCTCAGCCGTTCCTGATATATAGAATAGAGGTGTGCACGTGCGCACGTACAGAGGTACCGCACCCCTGACTTGTGGGAAGGCGGCGGCTGAGGGGTCCCTAACCAGTAACCACACACTAAATTTGCACGCAATCGGCCCAGCCGTTGCGGAGCTTTTGCGAGAAAGCACTTTTCAACACCCCTCACGCGGCACGCGGCCGCGCAGTGATAGTCACCCACGCGAGTCGACACTGATATTAAACAGGGATATAGGGTGGATGAGGCTACACAACAAAGAAGCCCGCGTGTTAATTGGACGTGTGTTGCAGAGATATGAGCTTCCGAAAAGCGTCGCCTCGGGCCGGATCCGGCAGCTCATATTCCGATTTTTCCCCTACTTCGCGGAAGAACGAGCGAGCTCGAAGCGCTCGCACATAATCACCGATGTATTGATGGCTCTCATATGACTCATATGACGTCCTAGTGTTATCCCGCCTTCACCGGAGAGGGATTCCCGGTTTGATTGATAATGAGTAATTTGATCCATAGCTTCGTTTCGAAGGCAGTAAGTGTGGACTAACCAGACTGGTTATTGATTCGACACCGATTGAATCGATTGGAATCGTTCAATCAAAATTAATTGAATCAAAACATAATCTATTCACCACCAGATCTGTTGATTCATGAATCATGATTGAATCCAAACCCGCATCAAATCAAGTCTGATTGAATCAAAAGATTGAACGATTCAAGTACACTGGTAAATTGTGAAAATACATGCAATCTCAGTGGCTACATTCATTTATACTGAAATATTTTTGCTGTAACAATGTTTTAATGATCATATATATGCATGTTTCCATTTGACATAAATTTACCTCGTATATTTAAAATGTTGAATCAACGTGAATCGATTAAAATATTTGTTTTGATTCTTTGAATCGGAAGGAATCAATTCTCAAAATTGTATCCGTGAATCGAACGGTGATTGAACCATTCAGATTCCCTAAAGAATCATGCTTGAATCGTTCCAAAAAAGTTGAATCAATAACCGGTCTGGTACTAACGTGCATTACTATGTTCTTTGGAATGCGAGATACAAGGTAGAACTGTATAGATGAATAGGGTTTTATTAACACGTGCCCTGGAGCGCCTCTGAAAATTGCACGCACTGGAGGAGGGGGGGGGGGGGGGGGAGATAAAGGCCCCGAATTGAAATACAATAACGAAAATTGTAGGGTGGTGAGGTTCTGTGGGGAATCTGTTTTGTGAAAATTCCATGACCCTAGCCTATGTTAATATCTCCAAGGTCCAATGAGGTCAAATATGCTAAAATTGGATTGTTATGCGCTCCTTGGCTTGACATTGTTATGGAACGCAGTGATTGCGTGTATATGTATAACATATATACCACAAAATGGGCTTAAATGATTTGATGGAAAATATAATGATACAATAGGGATGATAGACGTTGCATTTGACTGTTTGTGAAAATCAAACAGATAATAAAACCTATGTTAATTCTAGTGTTTAACTCTTTTCCATTTTGCACATTTTTCGTGTTGTCTTTTTCTTGAGTCGCTTTTACTCCCCCCCCCCCCCCCCGGTCGCCGACTCAATTACAGCTCCAACGAAAAACAAAAAGTTCCGCCTCTGGACAGGTACTAAGCTTGTGAAAACACTGACGCAACCTCGGATCGTTATAACGTCAGGTCAATAACCTGGGTCAATGTACGCCCATATGCGTACCAAGCACGAATGCTGGCAGTGGCATTGGACAAGAAAGCGAGAGGCTCATGATTGATTCGTGAGGTATGGGTCATCCATATTCAATTATGGTAACGACACTGTCCTCTTGGAGGGAGCCTCCGTGTCACTAAACGTTATACGGGTGTTTCCGCCTACGCACGGCTGCAATTCTCCTCCCGGGGTAGCCTCTAACGATCCTCCTCCGGCGTAGCCTCTAACAGAGACTGTCACGATCCTGCTCCCGGGGTAGCCTCAACAGAGACTGTCACGATCCTGCTCCCGGGGTAGCCTCTAACAGAGACTGTCGCGATCCTGCTCCCGGGGTAGCCTCTAACAGAGACTGTCACGATCCTGCTCCCGGCGTAGCCTCTAACAGAGACTGTCACGATCCTGCTCCCGGGGTAGCCTCTAACAGAGACTGTCGCGATCCTGCTCCCGGGGTAGCCTCTAACGATCCTCCTCCGGCGTAGCCTCTAACAGAGACTGTCACGATCCTGCTCCCGGGGTAGCCTCTAACGATCCTGCTCCCGGGGTAGCCTCTAACGATCCTGCTCCCGGGGTAGCTTCTAACAGAGACTGTCACGATCCTGCTCCCGGGGTAGCCTCTAACGATCCTCCTCCGGCGTAGCCTCTAACAGAGACTGTCACGATCCTGCTCCCGGGGTAGCCTCTAACGATCCTGCTCCCGGGGTAGCCTCTAACAGAGACTGTCACGATCCTGCTCCCGGGGTAGCCTCTAACGATCCTGCTCCCGGGGTAGCCTCTAAAGAAGTTGGTGGCTCGCGCTATCCCATGTCGGAGCGCTGCCACACTATTTTGTTTTGTTTCGCTTTTTGTTTGTTGTTGTTTTCGTTCCTTTGATAGTGGGGCGATACATGTTTGCCAAAATTATTATTTGTATCCGAATTTACATCAATGTTTTGATATTGTACACAAACATGTTATGTTGTATGGAGAGAAATTACAAAGTAACTTATCCCCAATCATCGATCGATCTATAACGGAGTTTCTGTTTTATGTAAGACTGGTTTTTTTTGCTCCGCTGCCTTGGGTGTTTACATGAAATACAATTATGCTGCGTTTGCCGTAATGATTCCGATCTGGCTCATGGGGTAATTACAATATTGTAAAAATATAGTGGCATACTGTGCTAAATGCGCTCGTTGGACAAAGGGTAGACAGATAATCATTTTGCCAAAGTTTTAGACTTTGTAGCCATAAGGGCTGTGTTGGTACTGCATTTTGAGCAGAACTTTATTTCCGTCAACGAATAGCATTTGTCTAGAGAACGGCAAAGGCTTCGGGGCTATGAGATGCAAATGTATTCACTTCACCGTGTACGAGGATGCGGTTTTACTATTTCTGGCTAGCTAGTCTCACTTTGTCAAAACATAAACATTCTTCCCATGGTGATGTATGGAAAGAGGCCGGATTTAAGCAGTCTCACACGAGAACAGCCTACTTCATAACGTGTTTTCATATTTTTTAACGCACAAGTGCTTGCTGAAAATGTCATGCCAGCATGCGGTTTTTGAGCTTGCAAAGAATGCTGCTTACTACCTACCGAAAACTTCATAGTTGAAACAAGGTAACGGAATAACGGGTAATGGTAACGGACTATTGCATGCACCGTTACAAATATTAACGTGGTCAAACTAGCCATGTTCTTCATTCATATCCGTACACCGTCAAAATGCCTTGCAAAATAACTCTTTTCAGTCAAAAATATAATTATATTGTCTCTTTTAGTCCAGTTCTCGAGCTGTAGATCATGCCGTTGCGCTTTCGCATGAAAAGACCGATGAACTCTGAGGCCCTATGCTTTAGGACAAGTTTGAGCAATAAAGTTAGAGCCATGGCAAATGAGCGACGCGCCACAGCTTGTCGTCGAAAGGTCGGACAAACGTCCCCAGGTAGTTCAAACCACACAAGAGACATGTCACCGGGCCAACGGAGAATTCCGATGAAATAGCATTGCCATTATTGTCATGCCGTGGGTGGCGCTAACCATGATACGATTTTCGCAGTTCAATGCAGTAATGTACGTTATGCTCAACTTTAAACATGTTGGTGCTGTGTGAAATAAGACACATTCCCCGTTTTTTGGGGCAATGTGTCTTAGACTCAACAATATGTTTTTGGAAAATTATAATGGCACAAACGCTGCCAGGGCCAAGGCCAGGACAAGGTGGTTGACGGTCACAGACGTGTGGTAAACGCACAACATGAAGAAGGCGTTATAAGTTATCAACGGTGAGAAACTCGCGGATCTGCGATTAATTGTTCAGGGCGTTTCGAATATTGCAAATATTTCGAATATCAACTGTACCTGTCAACAAGAGCCAACTAGGTTGGAGATAGTAACTGGTGAAAAGCAGCTGTGAACGCTTCACTGCCATGTGGAACATATTGCGCATTGCGCATTTTGGGCTACCTAGTGAAGATATACACCTTTATGACAACGTCTACCTTTGTGTCAATCTCGGGTCTCTTATCACGCTCCGTTAAACTATACAAAACCCAACCTCTGAAGAACAAAAGTAAAACTCATCCAAATCACGTGCTCTTTGTTCTCGCTCTCCGCCGAGTCGCCCGTTTCGTGGAATGCCTACGCCGTAACATTTAGTGGCGGTACTCGTAGCACGTTCCAGCCTGCCCCGCTCCTCGCCGTAGAAGCGGCGTGTGTGGCGCTGACGACCCGGGCCAATTTGGAGCGTCAATACAGCTGACCTGATTACATTAGACCGTGACGGCATTCGCTGACCGTGTGATGCTGTGGTGGCTCAGTCGGAAATCGAGCGTTCTGAAGCAGCATGGCAAATGCGGGAATCAGTGTTCGAAATCAGGAGGCTGATTTGGGGTTGGTTAGAATCAAGTAGAGATCAATTCAGAGAGCTAGAGTAATTGAATGAGGGTGTAATGCTTAGTTCTAGGATATTGTATGACGGTGTAGGTGGGGTCAGATCGCTCACCTTGTCTGCGCTCAACGCATGGCCATTTAACAAAACTATACATTGACACAATGAATGGAGCAATAATAAGACTAATGCATACGAAACTAGGCACTCGTCTTGGGTTTGCCGACAGCACTGGATATCTTACATCATATTTGCCAAATACCACCTTCATAATATAACTTATATTATGAATCAAAACTAAATAAAATAAATTAATTCAGCATGAACTCACAAGAACAAAATTATGTAAGGTCATTCATGAATGTTATATTTAATAAATTATTCAAAGCTGCTGCGAGGAACATGATTAGCGTTATTAATAACATCGGAATCAGTGAGATTATCCTCGTAGTTTTTTATATTATTTAAGAAGAGAAAACTTTACAAATCACTTGTCTATTGATATTTCGGCCGCAGGCGTTTTTCAAAATTACATCTATGGATATACAATGTTCACATAAATATAAGAGAATATATATGCACCGCATTCGTCGCCTGTCGATTCAATTTTGACACATTTCAAATATATCTCGTGACAGACATTCCAACTATCTTCACTATTTCGGAAGTCATTGTCACTCACAGCCGCGTCGGCAATGTGTCACGCATTACTATACATCATCAACCATGTTACATTCTCCAACATAACACGACATACATATTTAACGTTCATACGAATATGTAGGGGAATACGAATATGTAGGGGCCAGGGGGAATATATAGGGGAATGCATGCGTCCAATCCGCTTGCGGTACAACGAGCATAGACGCGACGCCATCAACAAAACGGCAAACACCCCGTTCGCTGATCATTTCCTAAACGAGCACAACCAGGACGAAATTCGTACAAACTCAGGCCTATTAGATCTCAAAATTGTGAACAGAGCTCAGGATCATCCGGATAGAAAGATCGCAGAGAGTAGCATCATTAGGAGTCGCGCACCAGCTTTAAATACCCAGGGATCATCGTGGCCTATTATGCATGTAGTGTAGAGTTTTGTTGAATATTGCCAATGCTGTAATGTACTCGTATGGACGTTAAATATGAATGTCGTGTTATGTTGGAGAATGTAACATGGTTGATGATGTATTGTCATTGTTACGGTCTCCGCATCTCGGGTACTTCCTGCGACTCGCGTGACAAATCTCGGGTACTTTCTGCCCCATGCGTGACACATTGCCGACGCGGCTGTGAGTGACAATGACTTCCGAAATAGTGAATATAGTTGGAATGTCTGTCACGAGATATATTTTAAATGTGTCAAAGTTGAATTGGCAGGCGACGAATGCGGTGCATATATATTCTCTTATATTTATGTAAACATTGTATCCATAGATATCCATAGATGTAATTTTGAAAAAGGCCTGCGGCGAAAATATCAATAAACAAGTCATTTTTAAAGTTTTGTCTTCTTAAATAATATAAAAAACAACGAGGATAAAGTCACTGATTCCGATGTTATTGATAATGTTATATTTCATCCCATCCAAAATATGACATACGAGTTGGCAATATATAGCCATATTGCTTCACGATGGCAGCAATGAACACGTTACAGCTAGGTTGATCCCACGCCTGAGTTGATCTTACGGCAGGCTCCGGCTGATGGCACACAATCCTCGGTCAGATGCGCAATCTCGGACTGCGATGGGTCATCTCAGCCACGGACCATGTCATTCAGACGCCATTTTCAACAATGGCGTCACACTCAGACACTGCCACACTCAGACTATTGTGGTCGTGTCCGACATATTCCCCAGTGGCGGTGGCGGCGACGACAGCGTCCGCATGGTTCTTCTCATATGACTGGGCTGCTGTTAAAATGACAACACGTTCCTGTAATGTTGTCCGTCCGCCGTCCCTTCACCCGCGGCAATTGACGTCGCAAGTTTGGGACGCAGTTTGAAAAGGCTTCGCATGATATGGTTATACACACAGCATGTATTTATCGGGGTCTTATGGGACTTCTGCCATATTTATTTTTACCGATTCAATCGAGAAAAAAATGAAAGGAATATTGGACGAATGGCTTAAAGTGAGTGTGTCTACTGAAATAGCTTATTTGGGTTTTTGACACAGGTTTATAGAGCATAGTTTTATTAATCGAACCATGCCTTTCATTTCTTCCGATTCACAATAGTTGTTAAGATATTCCAAAGATTCCACGAACTCACTGGTAGCAGAAATGTATCAGGTAGACCCCAGAGAGCTTCCGTTACTAGAAGTATTGATAACATCGATTAAACTGCTGGCATATCGTTAGCACCGGCCAATAGCATTTCGACCAAACAGCTCGTGAGCGCCGATAGCAGCAGTCGAACACAGCCACGATGGCCATTTTGCTGCGACCATTTGTTTACATCGTCTTCATTGTTTGACATCGTAGTTCCAATTTATGAATACTCAGTGATGTGACAATCCTGACTGATGCGTTGCAAACATTATCAAACATATGCCAATAATTTGCAACCACCACCCCCAAACCAAAACAAGCGCAATTCCCACACATATTGAATAGGTGGAGCGATCAGATTATGTTTTGTCTTATGTGCGTCGTTCACGCAACATATTCTTCCCCCTGATTACCTTCACTGTAGTGGTAATCGTTTTATCGATATCGAAACAAAAATAAGTACAAACAATATAAGTGAAAATTAAATTAAAGGGGCTCCAGATGTGAATCTCATCGTGTCCAACTATCAAACCAATGGCTACTTACCGTAAAATAAAACATTTTTGACAATCCAAAACAGTAGACAGACACCCTTTAAACGACTGACTGGATGCCTGACACAGTTTATGCCCCTTTTTCACTATTTCTTGCACTGTCCACGGCAGCTACAGCTGCTAGCTCGTGTCACCGCCATGTCCTGTCTGACACTGCTTCTGCCCGTACTGCCCACGGCAGCAATGGCTGCCAGCTCGTGTCACCGTCTGGCGATGGCCGCCACTCTGCTGCTCGCCCTGCTGGCCATACTGGTGCAGGTTCGGTCAGCCCCGCTCGACTCCATCTACAACCCCTACAGGTCAGTGAGGACGCCCTGGTTCAATCCATTCAGGTCAGTCTGCGTCCTGTCACAACCGCTATAGGTCAAGGTAAATCAACACCTTCCTTCCTGGCCTTCTTGCAGTATATTTGAGTGTGAGATGACGCCTATGCAGAATGCATATGCATGTTATTTGTTAACTGACCGAATGTAGGTGAACATTTTGTTTTCCTGCCTGAGGAAGACCTTCAAAGGCCTTAACATGTTGCCTCTCTGAACGTTCATGAGTACAAAGGAAATGGTCACCCAGTAGAGTAGAGTAGAGTAGAAGATCGGGACTTTGCAAGGCTGAGAGCCTGAAAAACTGGCTCGCTCTTGCCGAGCTCTGATTATATGATTAACTTGCGCACTCTCCGTCGGAGAGGTCTCCGACCAGTATCTACCGTTGTTTTACTGTCGCCTTCTCTAGGTTTCTAGATACCGTTCTTTACTGTCGCGTTCTATAGGTTACCAGGCACCGTTCTTTACTGTCGCCTTCTCTAGGTTTCTAGGTACCGTTCTTTACTGTCGCCTTCTCTAGGTTTCTAGGTACCGTTCTTTACTGTCGCGTTCTCTAGGTTTCCAGGTACCGTTCTTTACTGTCGCCTTCTCTAGGTTTCTAGGCACCGTTCTTTACTGTCGCCTTCTCTAGGTTTCTAGGTACCTTTCTTTACTGCCGCCTTCTCTATGTTTCTAGGTACCGTTCTTTACTGTCGCGTTCTCTAGGTTTCTAGGTACCGTTCTTTACTGTCGCGTTCTCTAAGGTTTCTAGGCACCGTTCTTTACTGTCGCGTTCTCTAGGTTTCTAGGCACCGTTCTTTACTGTCGCCTTCTCTAGGTTTCTAGGTACCGTTCTTTACTGCCGCCTTCTCTATGTTTCTAGGTACCGTTCTTTACTGTCGCGTTCTCTAGGTTTCTAGGTACTGTTCTTTACTGTCGCCTTCTCTAGGTTTATAGGTACCGTTCCTTACTGTCGCCTTCTCTAGGTTTCTAGGTACCGTTCCTTACTGTCGCCTTCTCTAGGTTTCTAGGTACCGTTCTTTACTGTCGCGTTCTCTAGGTTTCTAGGTACCGTTCTTTACGTGTGTCATCTGCAGTTATTCTGTGTCTCAGTGTCGTGTCAGTGTGTCTGTGTCAGTGTGTCGTCATCTGACACCTGCCTCCTGCGTGCCGCAGTGTGGCCGAGTCGCAGGAAGTACCCGAGATGCGGAGACCCAACGAGGCGCTGTTCCTCCGCAGATTGCTGGAAGACCTCCGTTCAGGACAGATCAAATACAGGTGCGATACGCCCCCCCCCCCTCCCCCCCCCCCCCCAGCCTGACATCCCCACTCCCAGTGGTCTGCAGACGGGAGCACGCTTGGTGTTTATTGTCTTGGGCAAATAGAAGAGGCGACAGAAGCATGCTCGCTGATATCATTTTACACACGTTGGAGATGAGAAAGGTTCTGATGGCTTAGAATGCCTGTTGGATGGTGTGGATTAAAGGTCAAAACTGTATTATATGCAAAGTGATGTCGCTGCATTGGGATTAATGCAATGCATACACTTCGTGTATACCTTGCACATGCGCTTTTTGCCGTTTAGTATATTTACGAAGACATTTAGGTACAAATACTGTGCAAGAAATGATCGCTTTAACGGCATTGCCACCATGACCATAACCAATAAGTAATGGCCATCTTTTCATTACCAGTCGCCAAATCATAACCTCCTTCCTTCTCGTCAAAATAGCATCCTTGAGACACATTTAACATCGCTCCTGCTTCTGTGTAGGATTACTGAGTTCCACCATCTATCCACTAGTTCACAGCCGGTCTCTGCCCAGACAGGCCGCTAATCTGACACATGTAGTCCGGTACAACCCCGACCCCCGCATCAGTCGATCAGCGCTCCAGCAGCCGAGCTGCGAGCTGTGGCAGCTCGTCATTAGCTGGAACCCGCCGCGCCAGGGGAGCTTCGCCGTCAGCTGAGCTGGCGCAGCCCGCCTGTGAGCTTCCCCAGCCACGCTGTGCCCGACGGGAGAGCGCTCGGCAGTCGCAGGCAGTGTGCGCTGCTAATATCGCCGAGGGCATCATAGTGATGTTAGACAGACAGGGTTGGGCGGGTCGGACGAGGTCGGGTGTGACTGGAGTTGGGACGGCGAGAGCACACGTGTCATGTGGTTATGGGTGGATTATTAAATGGAAAAAATGTAAATAGTTAGCTATATTATGTGTACTATAATAAGCTGCATGGATGAAATTACCCCAAAACCTACATTTCATTTAAGATTAACTTCAGTATTGAAACGAAAATACGCATATTGCGTTTCATACAATATGAAACGCAAACGCAATCAAACGGGGCTAAAAACACTTTTCAACTGTATACGTCAGTAAAAACACTGCATCATTACAATCATATTGCGCCACTGTTATGCAATCGTAACAGCCCCCCCCCCCCCCCCCCCCTTATACAAAAACGCAGGAGCCGGCGGGCCTACACACCGCCTACACACTTTCGCCCACTCAAGTTGTTTTTAGGACAGCGAGTACCAGTCGAGAACACTTGCCCTTCATTGGCGTGGTAGTATGGCACCCACAACAGCCGACAGTATTGTATTCTGTTTGTCTGCCGGCCGTCAACGACGCCATCTGACTGCTCCCATGTGTGACAGCCCTCATTGGTGCCGGCGGCGTGCGGTGATGGGTGTGTCTGAGGCCAGGCTCAGATGGGTGTGGTCTCATCTGCCGCCTGTCTGGGGTAGTCTCATCTGCCGCCTGCGACACTCGGCGCGGCACCTCAGATCTGTCTACACAATGTTACCACGTTCGGCTTGTTTTGCTGGAGGCGGTAGGATTGACCGTTTGATATGTGATCTGGTGCCCCACTTCGGAAACTTCAGATACATGCAGCACGGTTAGAAGATTTGAACGATACAATGGCACTAAGGTGGAGGGGCATTTAGTTTAGACGGAGCCATCCCTTACAGGGAGTGTGTCTACTGTTTTGGAATGTCAAAAATATTTTTCACACGGTAAAGGCGGCAGCACAGCAGACCATTCGGCGCGCGGACTCCGTGGTATCGCTACGATTTTCAGCTCATTTTCAGTGATTTTCCGCGTCCGCGGCTGCCAAAACGATGAAAAACGTAACCTAAACGCGCTGAGTGTCCGCTGGCGGAATGGCGGAAAAACTGTTTCGTGTGAGCTTTTTCCGCGACTGAACGCCGCAGAACCGCGGGCAGAAAAAAATAATCAGGCTGACAGTGGCGAATCTATGCTACAGGTACACATTTTGCACAGCATGTTCTTGCCGCTGTGAAATGTATTATGTACAAATTTCGTGGTTACATCTTCGTCGAAAAATTACCATCAAGCGTTGCTAGTAAGGATAGACTGTAGGGACAGGTTGCAACAGGCTGTATGTAGGTCGGCGGGCGGAATCTCGCGAGCAGACAGCGCCGAATCCGCCGGAACAAGGACGATAATCCGCGGTGTCGCCGCGATTTTCCGAGACGGAATTTCGCAGTGATATCGGACGCCGAATGTGCAGTGTGCTGCCGCCTTAAGAAGCTATTGGTGTATTGTTGGATACGATACAATTAACATCTGGAGCCCCTTTAGTTGAATTTTCACTTAGTCTTTTTTACATATTTTTGTTTCGATATCGGTAAAGCGATCGCCACTATATTCAGAGGGAAGAAGATGTTATGTAAAACGGCGCACCTAAGACAATAAACAATCGATACGAACAAGGTTAACAAACCGTCGAAAAGTAAAATGGCCGACGAGGCTCTGTTCGGCAGCTGCTATCAGCGCTCACGAGCTGTTTGGTCGTAATGCTATTGGCCGGCGCTAACGACATGCTAGCAAATTTGTATCGATATTTGTAGATTAGCAATGCTTCTAGTAGTGGTAAGCCTTCTGGGGTCTACCCGATAACATGTTGTATACCAGCCAGTTCCTGGGGTCGTTGGAATATTTCAGCAACTAGTGTGCATCTGGAAAAATGAAAGGCATGGTTCGATTCAGAGAAAATTCTACTCTATAAACCAGTGTCAATAACCCCAAATAAGCGATGTGAGTAGACACACACCCTTTAAATGGGGAACAAAAAAATATGTGCTAAAGCATAGGTTTGGAAGTTTAACTCGAAATTATGCTGCTTGCCCTAGGTTTCAGTCACTTTGCTTGGAAATAAGCTGAATGGAATACATTTTACATTTCGTCATTGTCCTATTCAGTAGGTGAGCAATAACCAGTTGTAAAGTATGTACAAACTGCAACAGTAAAGAAACCCACATCAATAATCATACTCTACTTCAATGACAATGCTAACTTATTCTAATTTCTTAAGCTGATACATTCAATTTTGGTACCTTTAGTATAAAGTTATCGCCACTTTTCAAACTAAATAAGTTGATTACATCATTGATAAAATAAACGATTGTAGGTGTAGCTGCATCTGCGTAAGCTAAGTTTCAGAACATATGGACAAGTGTCCAAATGGCACGGCGATCCTTAATGCCTCCATACGCTATGGCGAACGCCCCACCTGGGCATGACGTATCTTACAATTAGCGTGATGCAGCATTCACCGACCATGAACGCCTTTCGTTAGCGTGAGCCAACGCCGTACAAGTAGCGTGAGCGACTTACACTAATAAGGACTTCCCAGAGACATGGCCCGCACATTCCATGACATAGGTATGCATTTGTCTCACTAACGTGGGAGTCTTCTGACATGTCACTGCATCGTGCAACTGGCTCGAGCTGCTCGCTGACGTCCCCCCCCCTCCCTTCGCTGACCACCCCTCCCCTACTTCCGTTGACGCCCTTTCTGCTAACATTCCTCCGCTGACCGCCCCCTCCGCTGACCCCCGCTGACCCCCTCCCTCCGCTGACTCCTCGAGTTCTCACGCCATTCGAACGGCCGCAGGATGGCGAGGAAGCGTGCCTGCTTCATAAACTCCCACTCCTGCGACTACAAAGACATGGTGGGTGCGCGAGACGAGGCGAATTACTTCATCTCGCCCGAGAACCCCGGTAAACGGCGGAGACGCGCTGTCTGATCGATGAGCCCCACGGTAGGTCAGCGGTCCAACCGCCGCCCGACCTCCGACCGCGCCTCCCGACCGCCGACCGCTGCCCGCCCCGACCACGACCGCCCGACCGCCTATGCTATCCGATAGACTTCGACAGTAGCTGTCTTACATCGGATGACTTCTTCGTTAAATCTTTAACCCTTCATTAAACTTGCTTAATTCGTTCAGGACTGAGTGATGCAAAATTGACAAATCATCTTCCTAGCTGGTCGGTTGGGTCAGCAGTCAATTGCCTCGGTGCCAGTATTGGGTCACGGGGCGATGCCCGGGCCGGTGCCCGGGGCGGTGCCCGGGGCGGTGCCCGGGTCGGCGGTTCGAAGGAGCGGTCGGAGGCGTCGGTTGTCCCCAGCAGCCCTCCTCCTGCCCAAGTGACAAACTGTTCTCTATGCTTGCCAGGACGCAGCAGCGGGCCGGCCGACTGACTTCACCTCCTCCGGGCGACGTGTGACGTGATGTATGACGTGTGACGTGATGTATGACGTGTGACGTGTCTCCGCAGGCCGCGCGAGCGGCGCGTACCGTACCCGCTCGGAGAGCGTCTGTACCGGCGATCGCGTGGCTTCTGTCTCCAGCTGGCTGACTCCTCCTGTAAGGACGAGCAGTATATCAGCTCGGCCGTGGACAATATGCGGTTCACGCCGGGAAGCTCGCCGGGGAAGTAGGCTGTCCAGGTCCAGACGGTCCGAGCGGTCCAGGTCAGATGGCGGTGACGCGCAGGAGATTGGCCACAAGTGTGAGGAATGTGGAAACTTGACATAAAATTACAAGGAAATTAAGGAAAAAATATGAAGGAAAAATCGCACTTTCTGCATGTTTGACCAACAGCACTCAGTAAGCATTTTCATCGGAGTCCCTTTGACGTGTGGTCTTAGGAAGCTTTAGTATATCTTTTGAGCTACTTTTATTACGTAAAATACTTAATTTTGTGGCAAGTTTTCCATTTTCCCGTCTGGTGGCCGGGTCGACGCTACGCCTTCCTCCCACTGGCCGCTGAGGTGGGCGCGGTGTCGGAGGCGCTTCACTCGGCTGGCACTCGAGTCGTCTCGCATCCGGTGCAGTCCGCTGGCGTGTTCGGCTCTCTAAGCTTAGCTGCCGGCCTTGTGACGCGCACAGGCAGCTGGCTGGAAGAGGTGAAGGCTATCGGTGGTTCAGTGCTTCATCAGGTCTGGAGGTGATCAGGTCTTACGTCCCAAGTCGGGGCGCTGGAGCTTTTTGGTGGTGAGTTTTGTATTCCAGCTTGGAGTGCAGAAACTTTCTCGCAGTGGGTTTTACGTCCCAAGTAGGGGCGCTGAAGCTTTTCGTTTGTGGTTTTATACTACATACGTCCCAAGTTGGGGCGCTACAGCTTCTTGGTGGCGGGTTTTTCACTGCAACTTGCGGCACAGAAGATTTTTCGTGGTGTGTTTTCGTCCCAATCTGGGATGCTGGGACTGCTTTAATATTGAGCTTCATCTTTGCCTTTACATTCTAAGTTTTTAAGCTTCATTGAATCGCAGGTTCTGAAGCTTCCTGATGATTGTTCTGATTGTGCTCCTCGTTCGAGAAGCGGCTCCTACTTTCCATGTCTGTGAAGAGTTGGCCGGTGATCTAGCACTCCTAGCCGGTGCTTTGCAGGCTTTTGGGCATCCAAATGATTTTTGCTCGCCTTAGCATCCACTGGACTGGATGCGGTTTTCGTCGTGGCATCTGTTCCTAGTTAAATGCAAAGCGATGTAAAAAATATGTTAAGAAAGTCTCAACTATTTTAGTAAATGTTTTTGTCGCTTCATATATGTATACGAAATGTTTTTCAACGTCTTAATTTTTGAATAATCATCTCATAAATTAACTTGCATGTCATACTTCTCACGGGGCTTGGAACCACGGGCGTCGCCCCGGATTTTTGAGTGTGTGTGTTTGGGGGGGGGGGGGGGGGAGTGCCGAATGAACCATCAGTGCGGTTCGCGACAATGTGAAGGAAAATCCGTTTTTATCTTATAATTTGTACTTAGGAACGCAATTTTTAGTTGTAACTACCAGCTTTATTTTTTATATTTAACAGGTGATATTTATATAACAGGTGATAGATGAAAAACAATAATTTCTTCGGATATCTTCATGGCATACTGTTCAAACGACGCTATATTCGATAGGCACTGCCAGGCGATTCGCTCATCGCTGTTTGGGAAACATATCCTAGTTATTCGTGTTACATAGAAAGCTATTTCATACTAGTTATAATAAGTGGCAGCCACTTGTCCGTCTGTCCGTTCGGATGTCATCGGATTGCTTAATAACTCCGCGCACCTTGCAGTCAAAACCACGGAATTTGAGATGTTAGTAGGTATGTGGGGTCGCACTATCGTAGGACAATTTTGCGTCGATCCATGATCACAATAGACTGCAATTCTAATTATTATTAATATGCCGTGAATATTAGACTTAGATGCGCCACCCGGCTGCCACTGTATGTACTGGCTTTTTGCTTTCGGGAGACACTGGCTCGGTGGTCATGGGGGTCAGGGTCAGGGGTTTGATAGCTATTTAGGAGGTCGGTGGTGCGATACAAAGTCACTGGCGTGTTTTTCCCCATCTTCTTCATAAGCTCAGCGCATCTCACTGTTCTGCATGCTGGCCAACCCGGGGTGCCCGTAACTGTACCAGGAGGACGGATCGCCCCAGAACCGGTGACTGCGCCGCTGGCTCGTCGTGTGGGGTAGTCGTTTGTGGACGAATGGCCGAAACGGATGCGGATGAAATAGCTCATGTACTTGGAGTAATGGATGAAGTAGTTATCCGAAAACTACCTCGGCTTGTAAGCTTTGAACGCATTTGGGCAGAACTTGAACGAAATGGCTTGCAAATTGTATTTTATAAACTTAGTCCGAAGCTTTTGAATGGATATATTTCCTAGGTCAGGAAGGACCCGGCATAAACAGTTTGATTACCGAGCGGAGCGAGGTCTTCCTTCAACTAGGGGGAGGGGGATATACTAGGGGAGGGGGATATAGGGGGAGGGGGATATGAGCGACCCGACAGTAGCCATGGTTTTCAGAAGCTTATTTCTTTGCAGCTATTCGGTCGAAGTGACTGAAAACTTGCACACAAAAACGTTCATGTCGTAAAACTATCTGCCGGTGTTTCCTTTCAGCAAGCACAGTGTGCCTAAACAAAACATAGGGCACATTAACGCCATAATATGCCGTTTTTCTGATACCGAAATTCCATTTAAATTCCTGTCAACTTCCCTCAAGAAAAGTACAAATATCGTCCTGATCCCTTCCATTCTTCCATTGCAATGCTACTTTCTCCAAATGCTTTTATGATATTAAAACCTGCAATATTTCCGAACAAAGTATGGATTTTTGTCTCCAAAACTGGGGAACAATCCCCCAGCCTGACGACTGGGGGGACCCCTCCCCCCCCCCCCCCGTCCCCCCCCCCCCCCCCATCCCGTCCCCCCTACGGCGACGCCCATGCTTGGAACCATAACTATCATCGTATGTATAAAAGATCGCTCTGCTTATAGCACGGAACAGATGCTGCGTTGAATGCTGGACGTCAGCTTCGGCTATCGGAAGCCATCATACGAGCATATGGCTACCCATAAGAAACCGTCCTACCTCCCCGGATTTGTGATCTTCTGCTGCGTGATTTGTCGCCTGATTATGGGCGCCATGTGCCCTTCGTTGTCGGAGCGCCCTTAAACACCAATCATCATCATCATCATCATCATCATCATCTCTTGATTCTTGGCTTGTCTCCTTGCTTTCTTTTACCGTGAGCTGGCTTTGTTCAATTCTGCTGTCTCTCATGAAAAAGAGTGTTTCATATAGTGTTATGTGCATTGATGGATATCACATCGCGTTTTTGAGGAATGTATTTATATTTCTCTGAGGATGTAATGATTCGTGTTTCCTACTTAGGTACCTAATCTTAATTATATCTGGCTAATAACGAGCTTAATAACGGCACGCGAAAACTTGCCGCGTAAGAACTGGCGTGTCATACTCAGCATAATGACGTGCTTTACTCAGTCGCAGGTGTTTGTCAACTTCCCGAACGATGTCACACTGTCTCAGATGTGAGCCGAGCCACTGAATGACGTCACACATTGCGCGGCAGGTGGCAGCTATACTGTGAACCGCTGAACGACATGACAGAACCTGCCGAAGAGAAGCGACCACCACGGCTGGATGAATAGCGCCAGCCCGCCAGCACCATCGACCGTAGCCTCCACCTCTGGGCTAGCCCGCCTCGGGCCGCCCGCGACACCGGCGCCGTACCTTCAGCCCGTCTCGAGCATCCCCAGTTCCAGTCCGTACCGTCACGTTGCTCTGATCGAACAATCTCGTTATGCCTGCGTTACCCCGATTTCCTGCGCCGCGTACGACTCCGGCAGAGTCGTTCCCCGAAACGGATGCCGTTGTTCTGAAACCTTGTTATGGGCGGGCGGACATCGCTTGCATCTCGAGACCTCACCGTCTCCGATCCGGCATGCCTCGGGAACTGTTGTGTTCTCCTATCAACGGATTGTCTCTCTATGGCCTGGGTCGAGGGAGAGGGCTGGGCGGCGAAGCGAGCTCAGGTGACGGAGGCAGGCAGTACGCTCTGTGTATCTTCGTATTGTTGTTTTAAATACACGGCGGCGCTGTACGCCGTTCCATCGGACGCTTTCCTGTCCGCCTCGCCGCCCCACTGCCGGCTGCTGGACTCTATATCTCCGCGACTATTTTCGGTGTCATTTGCAATTGGTTGTTGCCAGTGCACAATAAATACCGTTTTTCAGCAGGCTTTGTGACGAACTATTTTGTTAGCGGAAAGGGCGGCAACATGCAATAGCTGAAGCAACGGGAGAAATACAATACATCATCGACTCATGTAAGCTGCCAATCACTAGTTTCCACAGCATAGTGTGCATTCCAACCAAAACTGTGCCTTTACGACAAAGCATAACCATGCATGGCTATCACTTTTGCAAAACTTGCCTCCGTAGCCAAACACAGCCGGACATTAGTTCAGAAGATGATATCCAAAGAAGTGTCACAAACGGTGTAACGGCCACACATGACGCTTATCGATACATATCGCCTGCGTCCCAGAGAGTCCTGCTACAGGTGGTAACTCTGTGCACTGCGGATTAGTGTATCTCTCAGTGGCGCCGAGTGCCGGTGCATTGTGGCCCTGAAATGCACTGGTGACATCTATCGGCCAAACATTGCTATGAACCATGTTATTCACCGTCACGAGCAGCAAACGACAACACGGCAACCAAAACTTCCTGAACCGACAGACATGATGCATGATCAATACTGAAGTGGTCTTTGACAGTTATCCCCCTTTTGCTGATCAGAATGACCCCCGTTCCCTCAGTTTCCCCGTTGCGCAAATCGCAATGCTCGGTTTCAAGTTATGCGGTACAGCATAACTTCAAGCGTTTACTACTAGTGCCATCTAGGGACAGGAATATAAGTAGACATGTGTGCTGTTGCTGTTTGGGTAAAGCAGTGGTTCCCATACTGTAGCGACGCACAGACCGTTAAGCTCAGGCTCCACTGTGCACTTGTTCGTGATGCGCTTTTGCGATATATCGTTTTGTCGTGTCGGTTTCGCACTTTTGCACTTTCTAGCTTTTACACTTTATCGCGTACTCATGCTTAAAGGGAATAGTACACCTTGGGGAAAGCACGTGGAATGATGGAAAAGAGTGTCCTGATTACGGTTCTGGCATTCTTTTTTTGCGAAAAAGTACCAATTTGTCATAATTGGAAAAATATTGGTATTAATACATATGACGTCACAATAATCCTGCGTCATCAAAACGAGTTGTGACGTCATGCTGTAACGGGTTTTCGCTTCTGCAAGGTTCTCTGCAATTTCTTGCAACATTGCAGCATGTTTTTTTTAACTCTTTTTCTGGTTAATTTTGGGCCGCTGAATGGAATGACATACATTTTGAGGCTCTCTGGCTTAATCTGCAACAATTAGAGCTGCTTGCAACAATTGTCAACAATTTGCAACATTATTAAAATTTTGCGCACGGGGTTTTCTTGAGATCAGGAATCGAAATGTGGCATTTTCAGAATATTATATCCCCGTGTTTTCGAGATATTACAATTTTGTGGTTGCAAATGCAGAATCAAACTAGACCCGTACATACATTTTTATTTTGGAGGCAGGTCAATCATCGGCGAGCACATAGGTCACTGCACGGTTAGGGTGGGGGGTGGTGAAATTTCGCGGTTAATAGGGAATTGGTCTGGTGGAATATAGTCTGGGTTCCTTGTTCAGGAGCCGGCACTAATGGCCCTATGGCTGCTCCTTACAAATTTCCACCAACGGTTTGTCTCCCAAACTATCACAGTGAGTTCCGAGAGCAGTCCCATGCCTTTTGTATACCCTGTGTAACGCTACGCCGAGGTCGATATCACACTGGAACTAACACATTCATACATCCCTCTACTCAGACTCTCTCCATGCATTCACTCAATCATCAATATCTTTCATACTAATCAGTAAACCGTCAGGTTGGACTCCTGACCCCTCCCCTTTTTCCTATGCCCCCAAGTGGTGCGTAACGCTACATCAGGGTAACAGCTGGAGCATAGATCTGGTAAATTTATTCTCTGATTTCAATAGCAGCTTCGTTATGTTCACTTTTCACACTTTATTTAATCCAAATCAAAATATTAGTAACCTCACACATGCTTCTCTGTCTGGATCCATTCCTGCCGCACACTGCTGCTGGGATCCACGACTTACTGCGGTTTCCGTGGTGTTCAAATCGCCAATCCACACCACCTCAGCACCCTGACTCCTCCTACGGCATTTATCTGAGGTGGATGGCCATTCCGGCCCACACGTCGCCACCTCAGCACCCTGACTCCTCCTACGGCATTTATCTGAGGCGGATGGCCATTCTGGTCCGCACACGTCGCCACCCCAGCACCCTGACTCCTACGGCATTTATCTGAGGCGGATAGCCATTCTGGCCCGTACACGTCGCCACCTCAGCACCCTGACTCCTCCTACGGCATTTGTCTGAGGCGGATGGTCATTCCGGCCCGCACACGTCGCCACCTCAGCACCCTGACTCCTCCTACGGCATTTACCTGAGGCGGATGGCCATTCTGGCCCTCCTGGTTTCCCAGAACCTGGCGTTACCGGACTCTTTCGAGTGCCCGCCAGTATTTCGCGACTTACGGCGCGCGATCCAGCTCACTTCCTGGCATCGCGGAATGGACCCTCTTGCAAAAACAAACCTCATCATCATCTAACTCCCATTATCCTGGAAACACAACTTTCTCCTTCCGAACTAAATATTCCCACCGAAACCGGTCTATACATCTGAGAACTTTGCTA
>JAXIVJ010002246.1:87500-97500 GCA_036785665.1 Chirona hameri
GATGGATGGATGGATGGATGGATGGATGGATGGATGGATGGATGGATGGATGGATGGATGGATGGATGGATGGATGGATGGATGGATGGATGGATGGATGGATGGATGGATGGATGGTGGATGGATGGATGGATGGATGGATGGATGGATGGATGGATGGATGGATGGATGGATGGATGGATGGATGGATGGATGGATGGATGGATGGATGGATGGATGGATGGATGGATGGATGGATGGATGGATGGCTGGATGGCTGGATGGCTGGATGGCTGGATGGCTGGATGGCTGGATGGCTGGATGGCTGGATGGCTGGATGGCTGGATGGCTGGATGGCTGGATGGCTGGATGGCTGGATGGCTGGATGGCTGGATGGCTGGATGGCTGGATGGCTGGATGGCTGGATGGCTGGATGGCTGGATGGCTGGATGGCTGGATGGCTGGATGGCTGGATGGCTGGATGGCTGGATGGCTGGATGGCTGGATGGCTGGATGGCTGGATGGCTGGATGGCTGGATGGCTGGATGGCTGGATGGCTGGATGGCTGGATGGCTGGATGGCTGGATGGCTGGATGGCTGGGATGGCTGGATGGCTGGATGGCTGGATGGCTGGATGGCTGGATGGCTGGATGGCTGGATGGCTGGATGGCTGGATGGCTGGATGGCTGGATGGCTGGATGGCTGGATGGCTGGATGGCTGGATGGCTGGATGGCTGGATGGCTGGATGGCTGGATGGCTGGATGGCTGGATGGCTGGATGGCTGGATGGCTGGATGGCTGGATGGCTGGATGGCTGGATGGCTGGATGGCTGGATGGCTGGATGGCTGGATGGCTGGATGGCTGGATGGCTGGATGGCTGGATGGCTGGATGGCTGGATGGCTGGATGGCTGGATGGCTGGATGGCTGGATGGCTGGATGGCTGGATGGCTGGATGGCTGGATGGCTGGATGGCTGGATGGCTGGATGGCTGGATGGCTGGATGGCTGGATGGCTGGATGGCTGGATGGCTGGATGGCTGGATGGCTGGATGGCTGGATGGCTGGATGGCTGGATGGCTGGATGGCTGGATGGCTGGATGGCTGGATGGCTGGATGGCTGGATGGCTGGATGGCTGGATGGCTGGATGGCTGGATGGCTGGATGGCTGGATGGCTGGATGGCTGGATGGCTGGATGGCTGGATGGCTGGATGGCTGGATGGCTGGATGGCTGGATGGCTGGATGGCTGGATGGCTGGATGGCTGGATGGCTGGATGGCTGGATGGCTGGATGGCTGGATGGCTGGATGGCTGGATGGCTGGATGGCTGGATGGCTGGATGGCTGGATGGCTGGATGGCTGGATGGCTGGATGGCTGGATGGCTGGATGGCTGGATGGCTGGATGGCTGGATGGCTGGATGGCTGGATGGCTGGATGGCTGGATGGCTGGATGGCTGGATGGCTGGATGGCTGGATGGCTGGATGGCTGGATGGCTGGATGGCTGGATGGCTGGATGGCTGGATGGCTGGATGGCTGGATGGCTGGATGGCTGGATGGCTGGATGGCTGGATGGCTGGATGGCTGGATGGCTGGATGGCTGGCTGGCTGGCTGGCTGGCTGGCTGGCTGGCTGGCTGGCTGGCTGGCTGGCTGGCTGGCTGGCTGGCTGGCTGGCTGGCTGGCTGGCTGGCTGGCTGGCTGGCTGGCTGGCTGGCTGGCTGGCTGGCTGGCTGGCTGGCTGGCTGGCTGGCTGGCTGGCTGGCTGGCTGGCTGGCTGGCTGGCTGGCTGGCTGGCTGGCTGGCTGGCTGGCTGGCTGGCTGGCTGGCTGGCTGGCTGGCTGGCTGGCTGGCTGGCTGGCTGGCTGGCTGGCTGGCTGGCTGGCTGGCTGGCTGGCTGGCTGGCTGGCTGGCTGGCTGGCTGGCTGGCTGGCTGGCTGGCTGGCTGGCTGGCTGGCTGGCTGGCTGGCTGGCTGGCTGGCTGGCTGGCTGGCTGGCTGGCTGGCTGGCTGGCTGGCTGGCTGGCTGGCTGGCTGGCTGGCTGGCTGGCTGGCTGGCTGGCTGGCTGGCTGGCTGGCTGGCTGGCTGGCTGGCTGGCTGGCTGGCTGGCTGGCTGGCTGGCTGGCTGGCTGGCTGGCTGGCTGGCTGGCTGGCTGGCTGGCTGGCTGGCTGGCTGGCTGGCTGGCTGGCTGGCTGGCTGGCTGGCTGGCTGGCTGGCTGGCTGGCTGGCTGGCTGGCTGGCTGGCTGGCTGGCTGGCTGGCTGGCTGGCTGGCTGGCTGGCTGGCTGGCTGGCTGGCTGGCTGGCTGGCTGGCTGGCTGGCTGGCTGGCTGGCTGGCTGGCTGGCTGGCTGGCTGGCTGGCTGGCTGGCTGGCTGGCTGGCTGGCTGGCTGGCTGGCTGGCTGGATGGCTGGCTGGATGGCTGGATGGCTGGATGGCTGGATGGCTGGATGGCTGGATGGCTGGATGGCTGGATGGCTGGATGGCTGGATGGCTGGATGGCTGGATGGCTGGATGGCTGGATGGCTGGATGGCTGGATGGCTGGATGGCTGGATGGCTGGATGGCTGGATGGCTGGATGGCTGGATGGCTGGATGGCTGGATGGCTGGATGGCTGGATGGCTGGATGGCTGGATGGCTGGATGGCTGGATGGCTGGATGGCTGGATGGCTGGATGGCTGGATGGCTGGATGGCTGGATGGCTGGATGGCTGGATGGCTGGATGGCTGGATGGCTGGATGGCTGGATGGCTGGATGGCTGGATGGCTGGATGGCTGGATGGCTGGATGGCTGGATGGCTGGATGGCTGGATGGCTGGATGGCTGGATGGCTGGATGGCTGGATGGCTGGATGGCTGGATGGCTGGATGGCTGGATGGCTGGATGGCTGGATGGCTGGATGGCTGGATGGCTGGATGGCTGGATGGCTGGATGGCTGGATGGCTGGATGGCTGGATGGCTGGATGGCTGGATGGCTGGATGGCTGGATGGCTGGATGGCTGGATGGCTGGATGGCTGGATGGCTGGATGGCTGGATGGCTGGATGGCTGGATGGCTGGATGGCTGGATGGCTGGATGGCTGGATGGCTGGATGGCTGGATGGCTGGATGGCTGGATGGCTGGATGGCTGGATGGCTGGATGGCTGGATGGCTGGATGGCTGGATGGCTGGATGGCTGGATGGCTGGATGGCTGGATGGCTGGATGGCTGGATGGCTGGATGGCTGGATGGCTGGATGGCTGGATGGCTGGATGGCTGGATGGCTGGATGGCTGGATGGCTGGATGGCTGGATGGCTGGATGGCTGGATGGCTGGATGGCTGGATGGCTGGATGGCTGGATGGCTGGATGGCTGGATGGCTGGATGGCTGGATGGACGTATGGACGTATGGACGTATGGACGTATGGACGTATGGACGTATGGACGTATGGACGTATGGACGTATGGACGTATGGACGTATGGACGTATGGACGTATGGACGTATGGACGTATGGACGTATGGATGTATCTTATAACTGTTAGTGTGAAGAAGCGTCGCCGGCGTGATACCATTTGTAGTGTATATTGTGGAGTGTGTGTAGTTTATGCTGTGTAGTGTATATTGTGTAGTGTATATTGTGTAGTGTATTGTGTAGTGTGCATTGTGTAGTGTATTTGTGACTATAGTGTACCACGGGTCGTTTGTCTGTAACTGGTAATCGGTACTCAGTACTCGGTACTCGGTACTCAGTACTTAGTACTCAGTACTAGTACGGACACCTGGTACTTGGTACTCAGTGTTTTTCTGTATGTACAGCAACTGTCCCACCTGAGCGCAATCCACGGGTTTTCCCCTCGTTAGGCTAGCGTCGGCCTGGCCTCTCGTTACGAGCCCGTAATTCCCTCAATTGAATAGGCGGCGTCTGACCACCTGGCCCCGGACCCTCGTGAATTACGTCATGTGTTTTGGGATGGGGCGCGTGGGGTCAGTGTCCGAGTGGCCGGTAGCGGTGATCGGTGACGCTGACCGTGTGAACACTTGTGCGAATTTTGCATGGCAGTGATTTGATTCTGGCGTTAATTTTTAACAGCGAGATGAACAGGGACGAAATTGTACATGACCGTATTTGTATCATACCGCCATATCTTTCCATTGAGCAAACAACCATCCCAAAATTTCGCGCTTGTTAAGGAGACAGTCAACTGCGAGAATCGTAAACATTCCAACACAGCCTCCTTCCTCAATTTCCTTTTCCTTGGGAAATATTTACTTTACTCAGTTAGTTTTTTTTTTAACTTAATACATGTTTGACAGTGCAACACATCAGATAAATGATCAGATAAATCAGATAAATTTTCCGGCAATGAAAATAACGTTGGTGAACAAAATGAAATTAATAGTCCTGCAATTCTCGGCGGCTTAGGGCTGTGTGGAAACAATATTAGCACATATTCGACAATTCGTCAATAAGACTTGTTATAACAATAATAAATAACCTTATTCTCATAATGCCGGAAAATATTTAAAAAGACAAAGTCAAATTAGGGAGCTTTCGGCTTGCGCCTTCATCAGCCATACATCAATTGTTCTCAAAACAGTGCTTAAACAAATACAAGAATAAGACTTGTTTATCAAAATCCTCACGACACAATCCCTAAATGATCTGTTTGTATAAGCCGAAACGTTGAAATGATGACCCTGTCATCAACCGATCCTGACATCAAAGATTGCGTAAAAAGGCTTACAGATTTAATTTCAAATTAACCACAGTGAAGTTAATTTGACCGGGTTTGAAAATGTCACCAATCAGACCAAATAAGCAACCGAACCGGATAATTGAATGAAAAGGTTAAAGGGACATTCCCACCTTAACATTAGTTTTGAGTTGAGATAGCCATGTTGTTGGATTTGCAATGAATTTAAGTAGGGTAGCAGTTAAAACAACCACATAGGTCTAATCACAAAGAAATTCGAGCTTGGTCTTGACAATTGTAACAAATGAACCCCACGTGTATTTGAATAGGGGTCTAAATCCGATGACGTCACCTCTCTTTACCAAAGGGTGATGATAGTCTACTTGTTTTAAGGTTAGACTTGGAGATATTTGCGTGTTTGATATGGTTTGGTAATTGGTTTGTTTTGTATTCAAAGCGCCAGAATTGTCTCGAAATAATTGTGCCATACTTTGGCAGCGTAAAGGATTTCTGTATAGCTCTCTAGAGCTCAATATGACGTCATCAACCCAAACATTAAAACTTAGCTTTTTATTAAATTGAACACTGTTTGCGAGAAATAAATGTCATAATCGTGTTCGGCAGCAATTATTTCATATTTTGCACCAAAAGCGGCGTACATTTGACAACTTTTGGGAAGGTGGGAGTGTCCCTTTAAGAAAAAATATCGTTTACCCTGTCTGCTGGCAATCGGGTTAGCCATTCCTGAAAATTTTCAGTATAGGTATTTCACATAAATTATCACATCACTCGGGTTTTATCAGAAACAGTTGGCATTCAATATATTAGTAAACATTGCTCACCAAAACAAACATTAAACCTCGGAACCTTGAATTGAGTATTCAATCACATCGAGCCGCAAAAATTGCATTACCCTGCCTTTTAAGCATTGAAGTCACATCATGGCTTGTCCCTACCTATATATTATTACTTTAATATTACTAATTATACTACGTTAATTCTCCTCAAGCTAGCGTTCCATCTCATTGATATTCCTTCCTCAATCCCTCTTTCAGTCACATTCCGAATTAGAGTACTAGGTAATTCACACAAGGCTATATTTACAGAAAATGGTGCACCGATAGTTTAAGTTAATTGTCTCGTGAACACAATTTAATTCGTCTTATAGGCAGCAGTTCGAATAGAGCCAGCAAAATTCAGTCAGTCACATCAGTCACATCAGTTCGAACAGTCAACCAGTCAAATACATCCCATCGGCAACCACCACCAGCATTGGCACAAGCTACATAATCGGTTGCATTTAAAGCACGAGAGTTATACAAGACGCAAACATAAACGTCCATACCATATCAGAATTTTGATTTACGTTAGAAGTTATAACTAGTCAGGCAAACAATATATGCTAATTTTTCAACCATACACATACTCGCGTAGGCATAGTTAAGAATATCGTGACTATATGACCAAACAAATGCCCAAATGGCAGGGGAGTTAAAAGAAAAAAGAAGAAAAAACGGCCGAAACACTGTGCAAATTAAATTTTAATGGTATTCAGATGCAAATTAACTGAGGGACAAATTAACTGAGCGTGGGATATAAGGAGGGTATAAGGATTTTGCAGACTTTCCGACCTTACTTGATGATGCACGTTCTTTTTCCAGTCTCCAGTATGAATTTACAGAGCTAAAAACAACAGCAAATCTTGAAGGCCATCACCGACACAACTATCTTGGGTCTGCCTTTCCAACCTGACTTGTTTGAGTGGCCAGCTGATTGCCAGCTGGTCGGTCGCTCTTTGGAGTGCTCCGTAGTTGGCATTTCTTTTAAAGTGGTGTTGACCTCGTAGTAGTGTTTTGCCGTGATGTATGTAATAGTTGAGAAGACAAGAAGGCACTGTGAAGAATTTTGAATTTTGTAAATAAGGATTGAAGAGATATGAGTCTTGAAAGGTAAGGGATATGGGAGAAACTTTAAAATGAGTGTGACAAATTTGACGCGCTAAGCACGACTGCCTGCGAGAACTCTATTTGAAAAATTGCAAGAACGTGACGTTGTCACTTACGCACTCGGAGAAAAATGAATATCTTGCATGTACCCAACGCCACCCCCAATTCGAAGAATGTGGCGTGGAGGTTCGTTAATTGAAACAAAATATGGCAAAAATGCTTGGAAGTAATGTGTGTGCATGAATGATAGTGTGATGATTGAGTTTGATAGTCTCAAGATCAAGTTGTTGTTTGCCATAGGCCGCAAGGAAAGCTAATGTAATTAAGAATCCAACAAGAATTTTGGACTTATTTAAAGTTCAATTTGCCATTCCTTTTCGTTTTCTCTACCGTAAGTTTGCTTATTTGTATGTTTGCCTAACATTAACTATTCTGAAGATCACTTCTCGCCATAATGGAACTGGAAACGGGCCAGGAACAGAGCACGCAGTGCCCCCAGTGTGCAACAACCAACACAAGGAAGAGACGGGTCCAATGCAGCCTCTGTGATCAAACCTGGCATCTGACATGCGTTCGTCTCACACGGGTACAGGCTGAGGCTTTGAACAAATGGTGGTGTCCCTCGTGCACCTCAAACTCCACCAAATCTACCACGATTAACGCATCAGAGCCAGAAAATGCATAGAGCGATCATCGCATGAACGATCCAGCATTGGCGAGATCACTGGCCAATCTAAAATCTACGAGTCACATCATCCACAGAATCTCCAAAGGCGTCAGGATAGCAGCTGCAGATGCTCTGACTTCTCTCATTGAGAGGGCTCTGGATGACCGTTCCAAATATGCCTGGACAAAGCTGCTACATTTCCCGCGCATCGGTCTCGCAGTGCCAAAACGAGACACGGGAGACGCTACCACGTCTCTGACCACCAAGATCAAACATCCGCCTTTATCCGCTTTCATGGAAAAGGAAGACGGCACACTTTCCTTTGAGACAAAGATACCAGACTCTCGTCGGGCAACACAACAGGAGCGAAAGAGACCGTCAGTTGCTGATCGGCTAAAGCGGAATGTTTCCGCCAAACTAGCAGATCACGACGTCAGTGGAGCGATCCGTATCTTATCATCCAGTGACAAGATTGCTCCGCATTCTGACGATGTTGTGGATGCTCTGGCGCGAAAACATCCACCCGCTCCTCATGACCTCAGCCTTCCGGAAGCACATGACATCTCTACTCAGTCCAGCGTAGCAACGGAGGCAGAGGTTACCGCTGCTATCGCGTCCTTCAACACCGGCTCTAGTGCTGGTCTCGATGGTCTACGGCCAGCTCACCTCAAGGACCTCACTAGCCGATCTGCCGGCGAAGCGGGCCCACGACTGGTGACCGCGCTGACTGCGCTCACCAACACCGTGCTGAGGGGAGAAATTCCGTCACGTGCCCGCGATGCATTCTTCGGCGCGTCGCTAACAGCTCTGAAGAAGACTGATGGAGGTGTCAGGCCGATTGCTGTCGGTTCAGTCTTTCGTCGCCTGGCAGCTAAGGTAGCCCTCAAGCCCCTGAGTTCTGCGGTTGGCCAGAAGCTTCGCCCAATCCAGTTAGGATTTGGCACTGCGGGCGGTTGTGAGGCGGCTGCTCACACTTCGCGGATGTTCATCGAGAACATGACAGAAGGAGAGGTGACAGTAAAGGTTGACATGCGGAATGCATTTAACACACTGCGCAGGGATCACTTCTTAAAAGTCATCAAAGAGCGCCTTCCCTCTATCTATCCCTCTTCTCTGGCAAGCGTACTCCCAGCCGACACCACTTTCCTTGGCACAAATGAGCTAGTCTCTGCGACAGGTCTACAGCAGGGCGACCCGTGCGGACCTGCTGTCTTTTTTCTGGCGGTGCATCCAATTGCTAGCAGTTTGAGGTCTTCCCTCAACTGCTGGTATCTGGACGATGGAACCATCGGTGGCGACGTCAATAGCGTCAAGGACGACCTGACGAGACTTATTCCTGCGATGGCAGCAATCGGCCTGGAGGTCAACACTTCCAAGTGCGAGATCATCCTTCTCAGGTCGGCCACCACAGAGACCAAGGACCAGATTAGCGCGAGCATCAAGTCTGTCATTCCAGGCGCATCGGAACTAAAAGACGAAGACCAAACCATACTGGGCGCACCGATGACAGAAGCAGCCACTGAGAGTTCTATCAACAGGAAACAAGAAGAGCTGGAACGCTTGATCGGTCATCTAAAACATCTTGACGCCCACACTTCTCTCTTCCTCCTGAAGAACTGTTTGTGGCTTCCTAAGCTGCAATACATTCTCAGAGCAGCCCCAGTTTACCGTCAGCCAGAGCTCCTGCGTGGCCTTGACCGGTGCCTGGAATCGGCAGTCACCGAGATCACCAACGTCAGATTCAGTACCGAAGGCTGGAATCAGACCGTCCTCCCCACTCGGTTCGGCGGTCTCGGCCTGCGCCGGACAGAAGATGTCACCCTCCCCAGCTTCATCTCCTCCCTCCATGGCTGCAGCCAACTGATGTCGACCATGTTGCCGGAGGAATACTCTGATACGTTTCTTAGGGAGTACTCCGCTACAATGAAACATTGGAAAGTTACAGCAAACGGTGCTGAAGCCCCTGAGGTTGACACACGCCACCAGCAAAGGTCCTGGGACGCAATCCTCTGCGAGAAGCAACTGAACAGGCTACTACAGAACTCCAACCAGTTCGACTCGGCACGCCTCCTGAGTGCACGGAGTCCAGAGAGTGGAGCCTGGATGCACGCTCTTCCATCTGCCAGTCTGGGTACACTTCTGGACAGGGACACGCTGCGCATCTCAGTGGCCCTACGAGTAGGTGCCGACGTCTGTATTCCTCATCGGTGCAGATGTGGCGCACAGGCGGACAACAAAGGCTACCACGCGCTCACCTGCCGCCTGAGCGCCGGACGACACCCTCTTCAGACGGCCATGAACGACGTCATCAGACGCTCGCTGCAAGCTACCGGGCTACCATCCGTGCTCGAGCCGACAGGAATCGACCGCGGAGACGGCAAAAGGCCGGATGGTATTGTAATGCGATACATTCTTTTCTTTCAATTAAACATCAGAAATCTGCAACACAGTCAAAAAAATCAATAATTAGCAGCAAAAGCTGTCCAGTGGTGGACGGTGGTTGAGACGAGCGCCTACGTGGTCAGCGCCGGTGCCTGGGACCACGGCCAGCCGGTGACAGCTGCAGAGAAAAGCGTAAATAGGTGTCGGCTCCCCTTGTTTTGACGGAGCCGGGTGAAGGGCGGCCCAGGAATGCGAACGTTTGGGCGGCGGCCGGGCACAGAAGCGGCGGAAAGTGTCCCGAGGCGTTACACGTGGCCGAAATCAGAGCATTCGTGGCAGCAAAAAGAACTAGACCG